>JACBAH010006799.1:0-15271 GCA_014282315.1 Neospermospora avenae | reverse complement strand
GTCTCTTTACAACGTGACCACCAATCAATTTAATATATTTCAGCTAATACTTGTTAACAGTCGCTGCTCTAGCTGATGACTGGCATGATCCACACAATATCGCCAAACGTGATGGGTGTCTCGGCAATCTGGCACCCAACGACAAACTTACGGGTAATGTTGGCAAATATTTGTGCGAAGACAACGTCTCTGCCAACATTGATGCTCTATTGACCAAATGAGGTGTTGCTGAAGCTTGATATGGCGGGAGTGGGCCCGCCTAGGATAATTCCCCAATACAAACGCCCCATTCCTTCTCTCCAAGGTTGGGACGCGTGATGGAGTCACCTTGATCGTCGGTCTTCTCGCGCCAGAGTGTGTCATCGGGACACCATGAAACTGACACAATATTCAATGTCCATGCCATGTAAGCCGGGTCTCTGAGTTATTGGTACGGGGCTGCCGGAAGAGGATTCTGAGAACTTGTACTGAATGACGGAAAGTAGTGAAAGAAGTGTGGAGTCTCATAGAAATGTAGGTTGATCTATGTTGTCACGAAAAAGCCCGTTGTACCAGTCAGAAATCAAAGCAACTTTTCGCTTCTGCATTTCATTCTTTTACCCCCACAGATCTCGTGTTCTCAGACCCTGGTAATGTCTCTGTGAGTTTTGGTGACTTTCAACAATACGCTCTTTGATATTAACGTTCATGTTTTTGCCTTGATCCTGCATCACCACCAGCAACTGTCTTGCTTCATTCAATTAGCACGAGCAAACCTTCCAATCGCATCTTTGTGCAACCATCTGCTGTTAGCACATGCCACACATCAAACACGCCATCGTGCCTCAGCATGGCTCGCCTTCGTCAAATCGTCACCTTGCTCCTTCTTCAGGTCCTTCTACTAGATCTTCTCCTCATCTGCCTGGCTACGAAAACCACAATCACCATTGCTGTTGGCTACTACCATCAAACCCAGACCACAATCTCCGATGAGCATAACACGGCTATTACCACCACGCAAATCGCCACCACCACCTACGGTCCAACGCCAATCATTGAACACACCCAAAGCTCCGAAATCGCGCCCATTGTCTCCATGCCAGCCGGTAACTGTTTCCGAGACTGGATCGCGCGCAAATGTCGAAAGCTGTAGGGATGGATGGCTTTGAGGGAGGATGGCACACAAGAGAAGCACGGGTTCGGCGCATGGCAGATCATATGTGGATCTACAAACATGGTCTGCGATATGTAACTTGGCTGGCTGCGGTATTTGGGTGGCATCTTTCGGGGTCTTTGGTCATAGTTGTCCTACATGACTTGGTATATTTGGCGTTTGTACAAATGCTTTAGGCAACACAATTGAGTCACTTGTACCACAACCCATCCCGTTGTACGCTTCGTCCACTCCAGCTAGAATGTCATGAATCAAAGTAATATATAACAAGCTGCGTTCCCAATTCTTGTGGCCTAATATCTTCCTTTTCCATCCTGCGTCTTCCACAGGTTTCAGCCAACTTCACGATGAAGCCCTCCGCATTCTTCTGGCTTGTTGTGTCCGCCAGGTCTGCTACCGCCAAAGTGAAATGTCCTGACATGGTCACAAGACTTTACACCTGCTGTCCCTCTGGTCTCCTCCGGGTGGCGAGCTTTGATCAATTACTCGGCTTATGTAAGGTCTTAAGTTCAAATAGATCATGGGCGTCATGCCTTCTCTTACGCAGATTCTCATACCTTGCAGGTAGTCTTTTCAATGCTCCTTGTATAGCAAAATACACCCTGTGCTGTATGGTACGTAGGATATAATATCTCCTCGAGCTTCCTGATACTGAGTCGTGCCTCGGTAGGGTTTGAAGGAATCGGACTGCAAAGGTCTGGAAGGCGTGGAGATTATCCCGGACTCTGCGCCGGCTGCAAAGACTTGAGACGATCAACGATCATACCTCCCGTACCATACGTCACGAAATGGGGATATGGAGAATACTGAGCGATCCGTGAGAGTCGAAAGTAAGATTATATGTCTGGGAGCTTGGGATCAAGATTTTGGATTTGGAGGTTATCAATTGAAGTTACTGTAGCTCAATTGAATTGCAAGTAACGGGCTCACTCAATTTGTAATATTTTGTTTCATTATCTCTTAAGTACAAAAGCAGGATGCAAAACCAATCAGTCCGCCGATGCCCGTCCCAATCACTCTTTTTGTTCTGACTGAAAGCCCTGCTCACGCTAGCAATCAGATCACAGGCTCATATTCACCCCCTCGATCATAATCGAAGAACATCTTATTACTAGCCACCATGGCTATCAACAATCTCGTAATTCTCAATAATCAATCAAGCAATGCATCATCGAAGTCATCCATACGCTGTGAGAACCACCGGGTCCAGCAAACCCAAAACAAACGAAATATCGAGTACATAAGCAGAACCCCAAAGATACAACTGCGTCATGCTTCAGGTCATATGCAGGTTGGCAGAGAACGTGGTCAATTGAGCTTCTCCTATCTTGGAATCAGTATCTCATAGCCTTTAAAGTGGGGAGCAGTGCACTTACAATTGCGTCTCTGAGATCCTTGAAAGTCCACAGAGAGATCATCTCAGGAGGGACAATGAGTTCGTCAGACTCAACAGCCTTCGTGCCAGCCACTGGGACTTGGAGCGCTCTCTCGAGTTTTTGTTTGGCAGAAAGGTCAGTAACTCCAGAGGGACCGCTGCGACGCGCCACTACGCAATGCGGAGTTAGCCAATGCACAAGCTTTGGGGGAGAAGAACAAGAAGTCTTCAGCAAGACAGTGAGATATTGGGGGCGGAAGAATAGGCTTCTGAAATACGTACAGATGATATTCTTTGGCTGACCAAGGATCTTGAAAGAACTTGGAGTCATCTTGATCTGCCAAGCGTGGTTGATGGCAAGGTAGAGAGGTGCCTCGATAGCTCTGGAAGTATCGACCGATCCGGCACGGAACATTCTCCGGGTGCCAAAGTCGGTCCTGAAGAACTTCTCGAAGATGCTGAGATCGTGGAAGAGAAGTGAATCACGTTGAGGATTGTAATAGATCTCACGACCGTTCAAGTTCGCACCAAAGGCTGGTTTGTAGTTCAAGGCCCATGAAGCCCACTCGCGAGCCTCACTGGAGATGTAGCAAACTGCAGGTAGATCGTAGAAGACTAGGAATTCATTCTGCTCCGCCTTCTCAACTTCGGGTCGTCGATGCCTGATTTCGATGACACGTCGGTCTGGAATCATCAGAGCATATATCATGCAGCGCAACTCCAGTGGTAGTCGATTGAATTGAGGAAAGGTTGTACGTCTCTGAGCATTCATGACTGCTAGCTTCCGCCCGCTCAACCTCTGGAGGAAATTTGATGAGCATCTGGATATCGGAAAGATAGGAAAGGAGATGTCTGCAAAATATCATGGAACAGGGAGATACTTACATGCTTTTGACCTTGCGTGAGCTTGGGCTTCTGGTGGGACGACTTGACCATGGGTCCACTGAAGAACTTGGGTATGTATCCTATATCTAGGCGACCTTTGGCACGGTAGAAGTCGATACCTCGATGAATAGGTTGCTCTACACCGCCATCTTTCGCGAGAGCTGATCCGAATCCCACAGATGTGTTTGGATCAGAAGGAATGGGTCCGGAAGACTCAACTTGGTTGCTCAATGAGAATTCAGGATAGTGAAGAGTAGTACTGATCGAGTTCTCCAAAGCGAGATTAGCCATCACCATCTTATGATGCTCCATGCAGTCGGAGTAAATCTTGCGATACTGTTCCATAGACCAAGGAGGTCGCCCAGTGGGGAATACAATACGAATCTTGGTATCGAAGCCGGAGGATTGACGTGCTTGCAGTACATTATCATTGCCCTTGGCGGATCCCTGCGACCAGTTAGCACCCCTCAAGTACCTGAGAAGCCCAGCTATTTCTCAATAGCACTGGCAAGATTTTGACGTACAGTATGTGGATTAATAGGAAGATCCATGGTTTCAAGATGTCGAAGAAGCTGTGGTATAGCAGAGAATGTGCGCCGTCGAGGTTACAGTATTTGGTGTCAAAACAGGAGGTGAATGGTCCAAGCCAAGGGATGATTTGGAAGATGTTATAGGTAGGTTATAGCTCTGAGTCGTGAGTATACGCGCTATCAGATCAACAGAAAGTAGCAGTCTCTGTGGTGATCAGGTTGCTTTGATGGATTGAATCAACAAATAATTTTTGGAAGCCGACGGTGCGGAGGTCATGTCTTTGCAACACTTGAGCGTTACCAGATTGGGATTAGACCATGCCGATTTCCGGAGTCTCCGTTAGCAAGAGACTTCGAAAACCTATAGTTTTCTCTCATTCAATTCTGTTTGTCGAGTGGTAGAAGGATTTGGGGTTTTAAATTCACTTGTCACGTGACTATATTCTGTTACTGTTTGTGTCCTGGCAATTCTGGATGGAACATCTTCTAGCGAACTATCTGGGTCTTTAAGTGAGTGCACCGTGCTCGAGCTAGCCCAATCCGATGGTCAAGACCCTGTATATGCTAGTCCAAAAGCCTCGACAGAAGAAAGCATGTGTTACCGAGTACTTTGAACAACATAGGACGACCTAGGACGTTCTCACACGAGTCGAGAAAATTGTAAACAATGATGGATATCAGAAGTTGGAGGATACTTTCAGCACATCCGCCACCTAGATATTTAATGATATGATCAAGATTTCTTGCCGATTCCTGCAAATCGCATCCCAGGGAAATAATGGTAATTTAGGCAGGGCTTTGAATTGGCTGTACATTGCAGCATGCACGACTTTTGAGGTGTTATAATGATTATAGCATAAATTACCTATATATTTGGAAGCCACAGAGTACCTTACAACTCCAGCTGGTCTCGTAATTAGAAACTAATCTCTCCTAGCATCTATGATTACAATATGCCATTAAGCGAATTCTCGGAAATCTCCCCTTTCATCCTGGGGCAACAAGAAACAAAGTGTAGTATATTCAAATATAACAGTCAGCAATTCAGAAGACATGGGAATGATGATATTCAAGTTTTTCAAAACAAGATGTCACTGCATTTCAATTGTCACTGCACTGGGTGAGCTTTGTTACTTCTCTGACCGAGTCAGGTCAGTCCACAAATCCCTCGCTTATTGAGCCAATCAGATCGACGAAGGAAAAGCTGTGTTTTGATCGAGGGCAGCACACGCGTTAGTCTTCAGAACTTGAAATCAAGTCTTGGGAAGGGTTCGAGCTTCTCGGAACTTCTTTCTTCAGCGAATTAATGATTAAGAAGGGATTTTGGCGGGTCTTCGCGTGCTACAGTCTCATATATCGTGCTTGGTAGCTTGGTCTAGTCTAAAGGAACCTGTCGTACCCTGCAGGCTGGAGGCGCACTAATCATTCCAGCCGTATGCTGCTATGCCTTTCAGCCTTTCGAAGAAATTGTGCGCTAGGCCTGATAGGCCCCACAACTCGAGGCGAGGCTAAATCACAACTTTGCCTTCAACCTTCACCCAACTTCATCTCGAAAGACACCGCGCATTCTGCGAGAACATTATGAACGATATGGCATCTACAGTTGCGCAAGAGTTGGTCAAAGCATCAGGCGATGTAATTATCTCGAGCCTTCCTGCATACACGCGCTCAGTTGCCCTTCTACCTACTCCCTACCCAAGTCACCTTTCGAATACAGCACTGTCAATATTTCCGCTCCTTGGACTGACAACATTATTTAACAGGCAAACGATCCTCTCCAGGAGAGTGCCCTCAGTGTTATATCCCCCAAGGCGCCCTTGACTTCCTCAAAGAAGAAGAACAAAAGCAGACGCAAAAGCAAATGGAAGCCCTTGACCGAATTCAAGCCTTTCCCCAAACTTCCAATTGAGCTACGTCGAATGATTTGGCAGGCAAGCTTAGACACGAATGAAACTCAATTCGTGTGTATATATCAAGGTGATTCGGGTCTTGAGGTTGATTATTTGCCACCTGATATGCTTCATGCTTGTGCAGAATCGCGAGCTGTATCCCTTACCACCTACCACGTCGAGTTTGCGAACAACCTGGATAGCCAGACGCCGGTGTACTTTAACTTCTTCAGGGATGCTTTGAGTTTCTCCAATCTGAGAGTACTCTACAAGTTCTTCGGGTACGATTTCCTCGCCGAGGCCCCCTGCACCGAAACCGTGTCCAAGGCTATCAAGCAAAATCTCAAATATCTGGTCGTTGCTATGAGAGAGTCGAATAAAGTAGCTTTCACTTTCCCTGAGCTCGATCAAGCATCCTTCGACCATCTTGGACAGCCAAAGCATATCATCTTCGCGCGCCGCTTAGGCCCAACGCCAGCCAGGGATCGAGCGTCCGTCCAGAATGTTCGAGCAGCGGATGTGAAAGGAACTCGGGGCAATCTCTTTCCTCAAACCAGATCTCAGCAGGGTCACAACATCAACGGCTCTGCGATTGCAGCTGAAGGTTTCAAGCCCATATCCGAGGCTATCACATACAGGTCAATCATCGACATATTTGTAAGTGTCAAGAGCTTTGCACCTATAAAGTTAAAACCGATCTTTACTAATCGAGAGTAGGGCTGGATAGGAAATGGTACTTCTCGCATACAGCCTTTCGTTGACGATCCTATGCTCCCACGCTGGGGTATACGTGCAGACTATCTCAGAGAGTTCCTGGTTCCCTACCTACCCTCCGAAGATACCTCCCTCAATGCCTGAGGGAATGAAGGAATGAGATGCTTCAATACAAAGGGGACTCATGGGTGCTTACTGGTGTACGATTTGATTCTACGTTCAGAACCCTCAATGTTTTCTCTCGTCAGCTGAAGTGTGGAAAAACTTGATGATACAGCTGAAGTGTGGAAGAACTTGATGATATCTTGAGGGTTTTGCGGCACTGTACATGTCTTGCGATGCTTGCAGAATGAACAGAAAGATGTCTTCATAACTTTCCTGCTCCCGACTGGATGTACTGAAGTGACACCTATGCGACTTGCAGCAGATGTAGCAGTAATAAGAGACAACGTAGCATCTCATGGAGGTTAAGAAGAAACATAGACGTAACATCACTCGGACAAGATGATGCTGAGCATCTTGAACGCAGAAGTTCTTTGAGGGTATAGCGTTGGATCACTTACAGACTTCTTCACTATGTGTGCTCTGCTCAACCACCAGTCATGAGACAGATTCAAGCCGCAAAACTCGGAATCACGGGTATATGACCAGTGGGAACTATCATCATCAAAACTTTTACTTGTGGTGAGTCGCGAGAACTTGAAGTAGAGCGGCATGCGATTTGAAAATATTTGGGAAACTTTCTAAGAAACTTACCATAATGAGACGTCGAGGAGTAAGAAAGAAAATTCCGGGGGAACTACTAAAGGAAGTTTACCGCACGTAGAGGGGAATGCTCTGAATCAGTGATTTATTATGTCTACCTGCTTAGCAGGACAGTTGGAAGCAGAATATCTTCGCATACAGCCCTCAATCCTTTTCCCATCAAGTGTTGTAAGAAGAAAACATCAAATTCTTTGATGCATTTGCTGCGGAATCATCCCACAAGACACGAACATGCGCCTACACCCATCAACGGTAGGCAGAGCTGATATGCTACAGTCCTTCCGTCCACAAACCAACTATCTAGTGGAAAGCTGGAATGACTATATCCCGTGCTATAGTTGGCCGGCAAGAAAAAGAAGCGTGTTGGATGTCCGTCAAGCGAATTGAGATCCGCTCACCTGCAAAAGAAAATGTAAGCTCGTCCCCATCAATGTCGCATAACAAACGTTCCAGTTTTCAATAGCGCGATCAGATCGAGTCTGTCGGGCTGTTCTAATCTTGTTAGATATCAGCCTTGAGGTAGCGTGAAGAACTTACAAGACTCCAACGCAACGCCTTGAATGTACATGCCTCGACGATCGGGCCTTTGTATGGTAACTCGGCACTGCGATCAACCGCATTCCACGTTTTTGAGATGTCCACTGTACCGTCCACATGTCTATATCCTGCTTTTCCTGACTTCCGAAGATAGTAGATTCGCGTGGGGAGCCCAAGTCTATGCATCACGAGTGGGGTTCCTTGAATGAGAGACTCAAAGAAGTCGTTGTTGTGGACAAATCCAATTTTCTGAGACTCCTTGGGAAGTGAATAGCCTGATGAGGACATCAAATACGAGTGAAATGGACCTCTCTTGAGACCAAGGAATACGCCGAGAGATGCCTCATCGTGGAAGACCAACGCATCCTTTGAGAAGTTAATGTAGACATCGCGACCTAGCAAAGGGGCATGGGAGAATTGGTGGTAAGTGGCTAGGACGACATCACGGCTTTCCTTATCGACGCTGAGGAGATCCGGGACCTTGTAGTCAACAGCAGCTCTTCTCACGATCTTTCCATCTGTGTCGATATCCTTGGACGTAACCATGAGAATTTGCGGCCCAGCCATTGTGATCGCGAGCTCCCAAACCATCAGCCTCAACTCCGCCGGGAGTTTTGGAAATTTTGGGAATGTAGTTGGCTTATGCTTGGATCGGATGATCTTGACCATGATGGCGTTTGGTATGAGAAATGGGATCTTTCTTGAGGGGGTACTGTGCTCGCAGGTGAAGACGACAGTGCGTAAGAGGCAAAGGTCGATCCGAGGAGGAGAACTCGGTGGGAGAAATCGTGAATACTTCCGAGTTCTAATTCTAATGGTGTCGTAGAACTGGAAGATTTGCAGAAGATCTGAATGAAATCAAGGTATTTGGCACGGAAGCGAAGAGGCGACTGCTAAAGCGCAGCCCGCGACACGCGACTAGGATGTCGGTTCAGTCCCAATCGGAGAAATGAATAAAAGGTAGAAGTGAAAGAAAGTCAATCCCGTGAATCTAAGTGATCTCTGAGGATCTCTAGGGCGGCGAGTTTGATTTTATCTGGCTTTTGTGGTGATATAAAATCTAGGCCTACAGGACTTCACGAGTGACCATCTGGATCGTACAAATTCTATTGCCGTGAGACATCTCTCTCCAAGTATGCAAATCTCAAAACACCTCGGTAATCTTCTCACTAACTACCTAGCTTATAGAATAGTATCTTCTCAGCGCAAGGATTGGGAAAAGAAACATCTGGAAGTCATTTCTTGACACCAGAGCAGCAAGGCCCCGCTTTCGCCAATTCATGACTTGGCGTCAACACAGCCAGCTCCGGTTGTCCAGACGAGTTCAGCTTTGCCTCACAATAGGAAGATCTTGGCCCCATCTCACGCCCGGTGCACGCCTTGCGGCAGTTGAAGATTCCCCACGGCAACGAATCACTATTATCCCGCTCTTTTCTGTTTATCGCAGTGAGCAGTGACCACTTGCACCACGTACCCATTCGCACAAGCCGAGCATACGCGGATATTCACAGCCATTGAGATTGAGATATACCGACGATTTCGACGTGAGTAGATACATCTTCGATATATCAAATGAATTGCTAATAAATCATTCTCAGGACTACTTCGTGTCCATCAGTAAACAACCTGACGAGTCGGCATCGGCGAACTCCTCCCAAACCATTCCCAGAAAAGAAAATGGTCGGACGACGTGTGAGAAGACAGCGTCAATACCATCGCCGCAGAACTACTAACTCAGTTGCAAACGATATAGCTGCCATGCCTGCAAAAAATGTCGAGGTCGAGGCTGCACCACTTGGTCTTCAGTACGGCAAGAATGATCCCACAGGCTTCATAACCGTCGCAGACGGCTACACCCCCATCGAAGTATTCACAATGTTTCCGAAGCTTGCACTCGAAATGCGCCGAGAAGTCTTCCGCCACATCCTCCCGGAGCCTCAAGCCATCTTCATCTTCAACAACGGCTACATTCAAAACATCATCACCAACAACATCAGCAGAAAGACTTACAAGTACCGCGCCGCAGCTTCCTACAAAGTCCCACGCTTGGCTCAAGTCAACAGAGAAACTAGACAAGAAGTCATGGTCTACCACCGACCATCTTTCGCAACCAATTTCGGAGGTGTCCCCGTCTTTTACAATCGCAAGACCGACCTTCTCCACTTTGACAGTCCAGAGACTCTTCTTCACTTCTATGGTGGATCGGCTCCCAATCATCTGCCGCGTAGTCTGACATGTGGCTTCCGATTGAACATGCGCGAATTCCACACCACTGTCTCACAGCTCGCTGTTGGTAAGGTCCGCGCCGCCGAGGGCATGCTTGGTGCTATACTCAACCAGATGAAAGGTCTCAAGGTCGTCTTGATCGAGGACAAGATCATGCGACCAGATGGAAGAGAGATCATTGAAACATTCTGCCATGGCGAGAAGGAATTGATGATGGGTTGGGATGAGTACACTGTCGTGCGATCCGTTGAGAACAGAGTCAAGTTCCGATATGTTGATGACAAAGCCTTTAAGGAGCGTGTTCGGGGCTGGACGGTAAGCATCATCCCTATTCTGGATGTGTGTACTGGAGACTAAATTTCATGGCAGGGTCGCATCATGTCTGAGGAAGAGGAGGCTGCTGAGAGAGCTTCACAGGTAGAGGCCGAACTCGTAGCTGAGGCCGCTGCACAGCGAGAGCTTGAGAGACTGAACGAACAAAGCATGCGAGTTGACGAGCCTGGCAACAAGCGAAAGCGTGAGGATTCCGAAGCTGGCGATCCTATCTCCAAGAAAGCAAAGGTCTGAGGAGGTAGCCAAGGCTATCCTGTGTCAAACCTTCGGTTCGCTTGTGTCAGATGCTTGGTAGCCCTTGAGTTTTATATAGGCATAGTGGTATTGTCTTCGGTTGGTTCGGTGGTCATTGGTGGTGGTGCACATGATGAAGATAATTGTGGAGGAATCCTTTGCAGCTTTCAAATTTTTTGCAGCTTCGCGTTGAAAGTAAGGGATCAAGTAAGGATAATTTGTATGTCATGCTGAGGCGTGGTCAGTAAACTAGCTAGTAGGAAGGAAATCAATCAATACGCTTTTTGACGCACTGACGCAGCCAAGCCTCAATGCACAAAGATCTTTGGGATAAACATATGGACTGTCGACTGAGAGCAGATAAATCCAGATATCAATCTCCAGCGTATTATCCAAGCCTAGCAGGCTTGAGGCTGGTCGTGAGGGAAGCTTCTGACAATGAAATATGAAGTGGGGAGCACCTGAAAGCCCACGCCCGGACACTCCGCTTTGAAAAGTTCTCCATTCTTATGGATCTACCTATATAGATATTTACTACCAATGATGATAAGATGCTCGTTTTCTACTGTCCGATTATCAGAACCACACTGATCCACCAAACAAGTCAGTATCATGCGATCCCACCCGTCATGTCTTGCTTGCATGGGTTGCATATCACTCAGGAATCATCCGGTATGGACTCAAGTCTAGATACTGGTAGATACATATTCTGGGATTGGGCCTAAGGGAATTTGATCTCATGGGCCAGTCCTCCCTAATCCCTTTCCAAGCTCCACGCTATGGTCTCGCTGGAAGCCACGCGTAACGCCCACCTCATTGGACCTGTAAATTTCCTTTGTCCTGCTTCCTCTATACCTATACTTAACAAGCATGTACCTGCCCACATATATTACCTGCTTCTGTTGTTGTCTACTCGCATCCTGTCTGCATCCTGGGTCAAGTTTGACATGAATGGTTCTTAAATCCTTATTCCCAGTAGCACAACGAAATGAATAGTGACTACCTTCTGCGTAGCACAAGTCCCCTCGAAATTAAACCAATAAGACATCCTTCGAATATCTAGGCACCTACTAGGGCAACGGAAAGTTTGCCCTCGATCTTCGAGCCCAATCATATCTTCGCTAAAAGGTAGCCAGGGCACAGGGTCTTTCTCAATGAAATTTCATCTTGCTTCTGTCGTCAACCACAGTCCCCATCAACGCACTCGCGGAGCGCCCCATTTCCAGGATTGCTCGAGGTCATCGGAGCCAACTTGTGTTGTCTTTCTGTGAGTCCACTTTGCTCCTTCCCAGGTGCCCGGATTGCTTCTCATTCGTTCATGTTCTAGGCTAATTAAGCGAGAGGATCTTCGTTGCTATTGTTCAGCGACCCCAAAAAACAAACTCGATAGCAAACGTAAGATGTGCTCGACGAGGGTATTGTTCTCCCGCATCTGTGTTCCACTGACTCTAGATTTCCCCTGATCCTCAGAGGAATCTTAGAGATAGGAATCAGCACCTCGCAGCAAATACCAAGTTGGCAACAATCTCCAACAACGACGTGACAATGGCATTCCCAAAGTTTGCAGAGCTCTCGCTCGAGCTTAAGTACGAGATCTTCGATCTATTCCTCCCAGGACCTAGGTTCTGGAGATCGTAGAGCGGATTCTACCAACCGCGGCGAGCCAACCAGCGACCAAACATCTCAGCGCCATCCAATCCTCAATTGGATGTTTTAGCACCCCTCCGATCCTTCTATCAATTTCAAAAGAGTCGCGAGAGTTCTTTCTGAGGAAATACTACCAGGCCTTCGAGAAAGTCCTGGTGCATCCAGGTAAGCAACTCATACCTCTCTCCTTCACCATTTCGTCTATAGTGCAAGAACGAACAGACCTCAAGCGGACCATCGATCGTGATCTCGGATACCCAATCAGTTCGTGTGCTCACTCGTTGACTTGTGCTGTAGTTTACATCAACTTTGACATTGATGTCCTAGCATTTTTCAGCAACCCAGTCTGGAGCACATTCTCAACAATAGCCTAGATGACGGGTGACGACCAAATCGAATTCGACAGAGTCAAGAACCTGTCTCTCCCAGCACCAACACCAATCTACGATCCTCGAGCCCTTCTCAGCCTCGCCATCCATACAAATGACGATTTTCCAAATCTCAAAAAGCTGTTCGTCGCCGAAGCCCCGATGTACTGCAGCCTCAGTGACATTGAGTAAGGCAGAGATCGAAGACATGGTAACCTTGCATCAGCAGATTGTGTTCCGTGGTGTCGACCGGGGAGAGGGCTGGGAGGCGAGTGAGGTGGAGATCGTGACAAAAGGAGCGATGAGGCTCAAAATCCCCGCACAATTGAGTGTGTAGCTCTTTCTTTTCGGAATCCAGAGTACAAGTTACTTACGATCCCATAGATGCATCGATGATCCGCGCAGGTGTGGCTGGTCCCACTGTGAGTCTGGAGAGATGGTATATTCAGTACGATTAGGTATTTTTGTGACGGATGCAGAAGTGTGTGACGGAGCAACAACGGAATTTTGGTAGACGGAGCACTGGATTGATTTGTTTCACAGCGGGTTCGAGATGAGAAAAGACGCAAGAATGCATTCAGCATCCTTATAATTGAATGAGAAGATACTTGGTATGACCTTTGGTATTTCTCTGCAATGTGTTTGAGTTTGGCTGGCTGGATGAGCCAAGAGTGACATGTCATAACGTTTTGGGTTGCTTACCATGGCCACGTTACCGCCATTTGGATCACAGCAATCTGCCTCGAACTACTCGACACAACGCTTTAAGCTCTCAGCTTCTGCAGCCAAGAGCCCGATTGATTCATATCTCTGCTACCAGAGGTTCAGTGTGGACTGGAGTTGAGAAGGCGGTAATTCAGGTGCTATAAGGGGAAGGTATGAACGCATTGAGATTTGCTGATATATCGAGACCGTAAACCACAGTAATTCTGGCAGAACAGTCATCATGAGCTGACCCATTGGATAGGGATCGATTAAGCGGGTTCCAATCTTAGTCATTCTCATGGGTTCCTCACTTCAGATTCTCTCATCTTTTGAATCTAAAGAGGAAAGAACGACCGTAACCATGTACAGGCTGTTTCCTTCTGCCAATCCTCAAACTCGGATCAAACCAAGCCTAGGATATGTCAAGTTTGCACACCAAGATCGGTCCATACTCATCTATCACAAAGCAGATCTACCTGTAAAGATCGTACGTAGTCCTTGGCAGACACTTGAGGTTCTTTGACGAAGCGGAGGAAACTACACAGTTCTCATTCATCGTATGGCTGTTCTAGAAAGATAGCAATGATCACCTCAAGCTTCATCCATGAATACTGATCTCTAGACTATCGGAGCTGTTTCTGGATGCTTGTTTGGATAAGCTTTGACTAAGTTTAGTCCAACAGGGGTAGCACAGCTTTAAAGCTATTCAAGCTTTGTGCTACTGTAGACACTAAAGTTAGTGCTATCGGGCGATTGCGGAATCCTCAAAGACACAGTCATCGGAGTAGAATTATACTTGACGGATGACTGTAAACAGTCATCTATAGGCTTTCTTGACACGCTCAGCTTCTGAATTATGGGTTTCGGCAGAAATTTTCCCCACATTTTTCCAAGCAGCACGAAGGATCTTTTGAATAGATACTTCGCAGACTTTACAGGCTAGCAGAGGGAGTACCATACATGAAGATCTGTCGTAATTGCAGATTGATGTTTTTGCATATGCACTATGAACTTTTGCACCCGGTATCTTACGAAAATAACAAAGTCGCCGCTACACTGAAAGAACTTCACCAAATCACAAGAACCACTTGCTTCGTTTGTTATTGCGAGCGCTGGCATATTAGGCACTTACATGATTGCTTTTGTAGCTTCAAACGCTGCTTGAATGAGACTTAGGTGGACGATGGGGAGTATCCGCTCCCTCGGGAAGTGTTGCTGGTTTGCTGATAGGTAGGAAGCGGACTTGGAGTAGAAGGTCAAGAAATGGCACTGGTGACGGCAATGTCGTAAAGTTGACTGTCTCCAATCTTTTGTTCGACTTGGCGGTCGGTGAGTTTAACTCCAGCCAGGCCTCTTGTAATGCATCGAGCAATCCGACTTGTCGTGTGTATCTGTTCAAAAACATAGACACTTGAACCTCTATATATATTCCACCAAATTTCTGTAGTCAGTGATCAAATTTTGGTCATCAAACATGTGTTCCAAGCGGCTAGATACTTACAAACTGTCTATATATGATATTGAAGAAATACTGGATGTTTGTCCTCTTTCGGGATTTTTGAATTGTTTTTCTTTGCAGCTGAATCTTAAAGGTCTCAGACAGCTCACCAATAGCTTGACTATTTTTGCCCGAGAGCCAACATCACTAGGAAGACTCAGTACCCCCACCTTTTCGATCATACCCCTTTCCCCAAAATGCTTAGATAGTTGAACACCAATGGCAGCAAAAGGCATCAAGAAGGTATCCGTTACGTTGCTATCAGGATTGGGTTGGTCTGTGCAATCGCCAAGTCGCTTAAGACTACCCAATAGAAAATGCATATTCACTACAACAGAGGTTGATTCTAGTCTATCTCTTCGAACTCTATAGTAAAATCTATTCAAAGTCAGAGTAAAGTATACTATTACAC
>JACBAH010006798.1:0-15251 GCA_014282315.1 Neospermospora avenae | reverse complement strand
CAAAACCCAATGACCGAAGTTTGGCCGAGCTGTGACAGTTTTGCTTGCCTGTGACATTCGCTTTCCCCGACAGTAAGCGAGCCCCGAGCGAAACTGGAGGTGGGCCGGCTAGTAGATGTTGGATGGAAATACTCTTTTCCCCCTCCAAGTTTCCGCCCACAATACCCTGAAATCCGAGAATAGGCCCCAGATCGTGCACTTAAGACGGGAATCATGGACCCATCGACCCCGCCATCCCCAGCAACGAGGGGTAAAGTGGACACATGACCATCTTCGATGTAGGTAAGCGGAAAACAGACTCTTCCAAAGCTCGAAAGCTCTGCGATGACTTGCATTGAGATGCATCTTGAAAAGGAAGAAGCGCGCGAATGGGATAAGAAAATGACAATTAGCGTCTCGGTACTCAAGAAGTGGATCGTTGCGGTAGGGGCCTCGGCTGTAAGATGTGTTCTTCCATCAACTCGGAAATGCTGTTCGTAAGGATTACACTTCATTTAAACTATTTATGTGGACTACTGGACCCAGTTTAATCCTTGGTTGTATACTATTCATTGCGCCTGTTCGAGGCAAAAAATGGATTCACACGTGATGTTTGTTTACAAACGCCAATTAGCCGAACACAAATTCTTGCGATCGAGATTCCAACTGTTTGAACATTCGACTGTGAGTGTTCAAATATTGCGGCTCACATTGCTCGCATCACGCCAGTTTGTTGGATGATTTAAGCTTTACTCGAAGGTATATGGCGGAGTTATAATTTTTCGTGATGTAGAAAGTGTGCTGAGCGTCGTCTTCCCTGCACTTAAAGTGGTTCTTCTTTCGAACCGACGGCAAGTACCGTGAAGTAACCGCGAGAAAGTGCATCTTGTTTCAAGGAACCACACGTCCCGTCAAGATGTGTATATCACTGAGGTGGGAAATCATGTTTCATCATCATCATCATCCCTTTCCTGCTGGACCGGCCTGCTCCCCAATATTCTCCTCCGCACCAGCCAAATAGTTCAATTTTTGCCAAAGAAAATCTTTGGTGTTTCTCTGCGGTTAATGCGCCGAATATAGATCCTTTTCCCGCCATCATCCTGTTCCTTCTGGATCATTTCCTCGCAACCTCTGCACCAGCAAGTTATTTAAGCTCATGTAGATACTTATCGATCTTCCTCTGTGGCTCCCCATAAAATTCTTCTGATTTCTTCAAGAGCTTTGCCATTTTCACGTGTTGGATTCCGGTCCTCAGCTTTCGGTCATATCTCGCTTGCTGCCGCCAAATTTCAAGTAGCAATTTCTGATAACACGAGTGATTGGAAAATATAGCTCCGAGGCTTTCAACTGGCGTACGGACGATTGGCTGCGCCGATAGAGGATCATTTTCTGATTGAGCCAGCATTACCTCTTGGTTTAGTCGGTCGGTAGACCCGGTCAGCTACGCAGGTGTGCTCGTGTCACGAGGCGGTTGATCGATGATATAGGACGTCCATCATTCAAGTTCCCGTCCAGAGTGGCTCGGGGCCGCGTCGCAGGTACTGAGCTCAGGTTAGTCGTGTCTGGAAATTGGTTCGGTAAATCAAACTCTTTAAACTCGATGTCCACGAGACGAGGCTCTGGACTCAAATCGGTTTCTGATGGCCGATCCATAGTTCCTACTGTTAACGATGCTGGAAGTCCAGTTGCGGTCAGAGCCATATTGAGATCTGACGATGGCAAAATACGATGATTGCCATGAGTTGATAGCTTGTGTATGCCAACTCTGCGTTTACGAGTAGAAGTCTCTTGCCCAAGTCTGCCATCGTTATTGGTTGCTTCCTCTTTGAGTGTTGATCTCTTGGATTGGAGAGCAGGCGTGATGAGCGAGGTATCGGGCGTTGCGTTGATCTCCCTCAGATCTGGGACAGCACCGCATTTCGCCGCCATCTTACCTCGATACATACGATCGCTGTAACGGTCGAACGTGTTATTCCCCATTTCATCGTCATCAAGAGAAATGACTGTATATTCAATTGTTGACCACGGAGAAAACTGCAGCACCGGCCTGGCTGCCCACGAGTGTGCATCAATATCGCTAGGCCAAATCGTAGTCCTATCAAGAAAAAAGAGAGAATTTAGAGTCGGATGGGACAATTGAAACCCCCCATTTTGACCTTTCGCCGCAAACTTGAGATGAGCTAGGGTCTGAGGATAACCCTCTATGAATCGTTGCTTAAACATAAAGCTGACGGCGGAGAGGAGTTTGCAGGGAGTAAGCGGTCAGGTCGAGGCTCACATTGTAATAGGCTTTGTGAAAGCAGGAAGACTAACCTGGACCGGAAGCAGGATTGACCAGATGCTGGTGGAATGGCATAAGATATCAATAGTACTTCTCAGATCCACAATAGATCCAAACAAGAGCCTCGCTTAGCGTACAAACAGCATTAAAGCCAGGATCGAGAATGAAGCTGCGCCCAAGAAGTTATCACCAGTAACTATACCTTAACATTACTGAATATTGTACCTTGACTTGCTCGATTCCAAATGAAGCATTTTGGTCACGTCGTACAACACGCGAGGCGCATTCAAGGCTTGGGCACGGGCCACATTACACTGCATTTAATTGTCAGCCTCGTCGCGAACATCATGCCTTGTCAAGATCAACATCACCAACCCCACAACCTTCCACAATGCCACCAGAACTCATCCCAGACGACGAAGAATATGCTTCGGAGGAAGATTCAGACTTTGCTCCCGATGTGGCGCCCGCGCCGGATGCTGAGTCCTCGGACGAAGAGTCAGAAGCAGAAGAACCTGCTACGTTAGCGAAGCAACCACAACCCAAGAAGCGGAAACGAGGAGATGACGAAGAGGCAGAGGATGTGGGGTTTGAGAACTCGGGTGATGAGGCCATCATGAAAGAGGGGACTAGATCCAAGAGGAAGAAGGGAAAGAAGAATAAGGAGGAATTGGAGGATGAGGGGGGTGAAGGAGGATTGGTCAAGACGAGGAGCATGAGGGCGCAAGAGTAAGCATTTAATTCAGAATTTGAGAACACCATACTGATTAAATTATGTAGAGTAGTCGAAAAGAAGCCTCTTGTCAATACTGCGGAAGCAACAATTGATGTAGACTCAGTCTTCCAAGAAATGATGTCTGGCAAACCAGCCGCTGCAGAACCAAAACCAACTACAGAACCCCCCTCCCTCCTCTCATCCAATGGCTCGAAAAGCCCTGAAATTAAACGGACAACAATGGCGTTACCAAATGGCAGGATAGAGACATCACGCTCGCCGAGCACGCTGAGCGAGGGACCAGACTCCATGATAATGATTAAAAGATCCTACAATTTTGCAGGGAAAGTGCATATCGAACAAAAGCTCGTACCTCGAAATTCTGCGGAAGCAAAGCTTTTTCTAGCTACCAACGCTCCAGTCAGCGAAATACCAGAAAATGCCTCAGCAGAAACAGATGATTCGCCTTTCACGAAACCGAAACGACCATTAAAGAAAGCCCGGAGATCAATATTCGAACCTGTCATTGAGCTACCGCCTAGGACAGATCTGTACTTTGGCATGAGGAAACAGAGCGACATCACGCTTGTGGGTGCGCAAGCTAAGGTTAAGAAGTTCAATACGGTGGAGAAGAGCGCTATGGATTGGGCGGGCTTCGTGGATAAGGAGGGCATTGCTGATGAATTGGATGCGGCGGGTAAGAGTAAGGGCGCGTACAAAGCGAGACAGGAATTTTTGGCTAGGGTGGAGGCTAAGAAGGTTGAGGATGATAGGAAGGCGAGGGGATTGCCTGCTCTTTTGTGAAGGGTGGGAATGTGTAAGAATGACGACCAACTATTAATGGATAAGGCCAAATTCTGGGGCTTGGAGTGATGGTCCCGATCGCATCTTCAACTGAGCTCCATAGGGAAATGATCAGCGACCACATCGACGTGTAGGGTATGAAGCCATTGCGCGAGGCTGAACAAGCTAGACCGAACTACGATTGTCTCGAGATACATCACTTTTTCAACGCTGTACAGTAAGGGAGCGTACTATACTATTGTGTCGATGCTGCAAGACCTGCCAACAAGCTGCAGAAAAGGATTGCATTACCTAGGTCACCTAACAGTACTGTCGTATCAATTTGCTGAAAGACATGTTTCTAGATCCAAGAATCCATGGATGTGTTAATTCATGAAGGCAGGTTGGGAGCCGGGCGGGGATGGGGCCCGTCATTTTACATTACTGAACCTGCAGGTGGGTTTGACCGATCGAAAGTGGATGGTCCATCAAGCAGAGCTTTATAGATGCACAATGAAAGCTCCGACTCCTATAAATAATAGGGCATGACTTAGCAGTAAGCAAGTAATTAAGGTAGAACAGTCGCGCTGGCCAACCATCCATTTCTGCGCTCGGAGGAATTTTCTTGCCCGACTAGGTCCGAGTTCGCCGTCTGGATTTGGATTCTCAGAAATTGCAGGATTTTAAAATGGTTTGGAGGTGATTATGTCGCTCATGCTGTCTCTGGTCCGGTACTCAACAGCACCTGTCTATCCCTTATTGGTATATTTCAAGAGCTTGTCTGGCTAAAGACGCTCACCGAGTGCTCATCGAGTCTTCCCCAGATATTTCCAACTCGTTCATCCAACCTCGTCTGTTAAGCATCAAACCGCCTCATTCATGGCTGTGGCTCGGAGCCATCTCAGCGCCTGCCCTGCGGTGTAACAACGTATCTCCTATGCTTGCTTACACCTATTTCTTCGCTGCCACGATGAACAAAATCCCAAGACGAACATCGTCTTGTCCTGATTGACACTTTATGGTCTACTTCAGAGGTATTACTCATGGGCGGAAATCATCGCCAAGGCTAGAGGGCTGATCATGCAAAAGGACGAGGTCGATTTCTGGGAACACATATCGACACACTCATGCCATCATTGCCTAAGAATCGTCCTCTCAAAGACGCCCTCTGTATAAACCGCACCAACAAACCTCTTGTACCTGAGTTTAATTCGGGGAAGCGCAAGCGAAAGATCGCATCCAAGATATCACAAGCCTTGGTCGGCAACGAGAGCAGCATCGGTACGAACGCAGCAGAGAAGTCCGAAACCAGAGAGAGTGCTTCCCCTTCCACGAACTCGCATGACGAAAGCTGGACACCTGTTTGTGACTCTTCCTCTGGATGCTGTTTCTTAGCTGGCTCGTACTCGATATATATGCGACCTTGGCTTTGTTGATGGTTACTGCAGGACGGTCGGTGTTTGCGATACAGCGTTCGAACTCATGCTCTCGCGACTTGGGGATGTATAGTACATGGACTATTAGGCCCTCGAACAGTAGATAGCTTACTAAGGTGAGAAATAATTTTACTGAAGCGAAGCGAGGCAATCTGTGATATGCTTAATCACTTGACTGTTGCCGATGGTCTAGAATGTATAAGCAGCTCTTGTTTACCGCTAGTGATTGCAAGACTTACTGAGAGTAGTTATATCTTGAGATGGGAGGATCCGTACCAATCCATAACCATAAGTGAGATATAGGAAGAAGTTATACTCAGGATCTTCGTGCCTTTGCACCCTGAATCAACGGATAACTCTATGAACAAATAAGCTGCTGGCATGGCGAGAGCAGCGTATGAAGAGAGCTCAGATTGCCATTCGGTGATCTCAAAGACTCCCAAGACGCGTTTCACGATATCGCATTCTACATATCTCAGACCAATTGTAGTATTCAAAAGCATTTTTCTTTTGGTCTCTGTTGACATTTCCCTCCTTTGTTGATAAACATCTCGGTAAACAAATAGCGCGTTACCGCGATCTGAGACAAGATCGCCAAGACCTTTAGTCTGCCTTGGCTTGGAACACCCGCTAGCTTGAAATCGCTCCATGCGTGGAGAGAGCGGCGGAATCGTGCATTCGGACTTTTTCCCAAACCTCGCCTTTAACCCCCCTCATGGCATTGTGAAAAGATATGCAAAACAAAGTTTTGCTCAATATGCATGGTAGTGTGTGAGCAGGATATTTAAGCAGAAGGCGTTCGATTTGGTTTGGCAAGAAGGTGGGGGTTTTTTAGCTTGGAGATTGTGTTTGTTTGTGTATCCGTGCGAATCGAGGGAGCATTGTCAGCTTTGAGATTTCATCCGTGCGATTAGAGTTGGGAGACGCGCTGGATGGGAGTTGGGCTTCATGTGAGGAGACGGTGCGGAAATATGTGTGCGGTCGTGCAGAATCCGTGCAAATATAGAAAAGCTGTGTTTTTCCCCCGAAGGAATCAATTAGGATCTGTTGTGCTGGTGGACTGAGTGCATTTTCATACTGCAATGCATTGTCATGCTTTTGGGAATTCAAGATATCGAAGGAGTAGAGATCGATGCACCTCGCTTCACCAAAGATACTTCCATCAGCCTTACTTACCCCTCACCAAGCTAAGTTCCTTTCACTGTATCAAGTTGAGGACTGGCTTTGAAAAATAAGATGAAAGACATCTCCGTAATGGTCAAGAGAAATATTAAACTTCCATGAGCCGCACGCGCACGTCAAAGCTATCAAATCTCGGTTGATACCCCGATCGACTGTTGTTCGTTTCATGTTCATGAATCTATCCATTCCCATCACCACTTCCCCAACATCTACTTTCCTATCTTAGATTGCATGTTTCAACATTCCCTACCTGTTTTCCTGAATGCAAATTTCAGCTCTGATTTTCAATCTTAATAGGTCTCTGCATAGTCGTCCCTGTGCAGCTCTTCTCTCCATGGTACTCTTGATCAGAGATCAGATACGAAGTACGAGCTCTTAAACTTTACTTGAAGGTGTGTAGTGGTACGGTACGAGGGATGCGGTGCGGACGTGTGGGGGTCGGCGAATGCGTGCTGCAGCGATACGAGATCGTCAAAAGCTGAATTTGAGTTGAGGCTTCACGACAGAGTCCAGGATAGATACATAAAGGCGGTAGAGGAGAGGCTGGAGGATCGTGGATGTGTAAAGTGGATTAGATTGAAAGAGTGGTGCTTGCAGTAGTGGGGTGTACGACAGCCTCACCATAGCGAGCATGTGTGAGGGATGTACAATACTGTACTTTACTGTACTGGCGTAGACTTTTGGATGATGACGTGTGGACTGCTGGCGAGGCTGACGGGGATTGACTGCACACATTTCGAGAATTGCCTTTAAAATACTTTTCACATTCTCTCTTATCTCTCCTACTTCGTACAAACGTCCAACATATATTCAGGGTATTTCGGGCCGGGAATTATCTATTCAACAAGATCAAAAATTCTAAAGTCGAGATCGTGGAAGGAACAGGCCATCTGATAGACCGTGAGAATCCTGCCTTCTTAGCCTCATGCACGAAAGACTGGTGATATGGCTGGGATGAGGGTTCGAGGAAGGAGAGATCAGGGAGGGAAGGTGGATGATGGATGGATACTGCAGATCACGTTTATGCAAGCTCTTTCGTGACTTTCCAATTTTCCCGAAAGGATTCCGAAAGGAAGGTTTGAAATTTGATTGAATAGTGGTAGAGAATATCATGATATTGGTATGTTAGTGAAGGATAGTGCCCACTTGAAAAGACTTTTCCAACATCTGCCAGATTCCAAGGTTCGCACATGAGAAACTTTTGCTTTTGCAGGTGCTGATGCATAGCTTGCAGGGTGCAGGTTAGCAGGTTGCAGATTTATGTTCCATTCCGCATCTTGCACGAAGCAGTATCTCGAGCAGCTGTCAATTACAGCATCGTGCGTGCACAGGACTGGATGAAAACTTAAAAGGCTTCGGATCTGGTGCGTTGGAGGGGCGTGTGTCCGGAGTATGGCGGTGCTGGATGGTGATTAGCCCGCGAGAAACACGCGTCGGATAGTAAGCTTCAACTGTTTCAGAAGCAGACGGCCTCTACTGGAGAAAGTAGGCGGCCAATTAACGGGGGTGAGTCAAGTGCGGCTGCCTGGGGTTTGTTGGGGGTAATTGGAAGAATGAATGAATGTGAATCCCAATCCCGTCCTGATATATGCGTAGATAATGTTCCTGGCCCTTGATTATAGGGATTTCCAAAGAGTAAGGTCAGGGAAGAAAAGAGTGAAGGGTCCCTCAGCCCGGAAAGAGATGAGGGTCAGGGCTTGGATGGTGTTATATTACCGCTGCCTAGACGTGTTACGGTTTGTTGAATTGGTGCTTGTGCTTGTGCTTATGAGGCGGAGGAATTGTTATTGGTTGAAAGGTTAAAATCTGGTTCTGGTTCCTGGAAGTGTGGTGCCTGTGCCTGTAATTCGATGTCGGAGTTGTGTGGTGTGGTGAGTTGTGGTGTGGTGTGGTGGTGCTGGGCTGCTCTCTCCGTATGCAGGACATCGGCAGGACATCGACGTCGTCCGACGTACGTACAGTGCCACTATAGCTGCCACTATAGCTAGCTGGCATGGCGTAGGTCGTCCAGCATCCAATGTATAGTATGTTCCCACCGATGTCTACAGCAGCTAAGTGCCCGTCAAAACTTAGCATGCCTGACTACCTATGATGTGTTGGAATTCTAGGCTTGAGACTTGAGGCCACAGGAAGCATGAGGGCTATCGCTGAATTGTATGGTACCAAGGAAATGAACGATGTCTCGAGGAGATACATCCGTAGATATTGAGGCTGCTTGCAGTGCCAATCGAAAAGGCAGCCTTGGTATCTTGTTCTCTGGCAGGGAATACGAGCTTTATATATGTAATCATGTCTCCGGTGAAGCGGCCATGAAAATCATGCCACGCTCTCGAACATCAAGGGGAAGACTGGAAAGGTAAAGAAGAGCGTCGTAAGTCCTTACTCCGCAGGTGCTCACATTGTGTATGGTACGAAAGGAAGTTCTTACCTACCTACTACTATTGGCAGTGGAGTCCGAAGCTGTGCTATTGCGTACTAAGGGAAAAGTAAAGCTACTTTGTATAAGCCGAGGATCAGCTTTAGATGAAGAAGATGAGTGGAAAAAGGAAAGAATAGGTAGACACGACGAGGGACAATTGCAGCAAGAATGTGCACATTAGACTGTCGAGTGTCAACGCATGATTCAGGAAACGAGAAAGGTAGATGTCCTGTCATCAGTCTCTTCTATCAGGATGACCGTGGCTCCAACCCTGAGGTGTTCATAAATTTATACAGAGATCATCCCAGGCCTGCGTACCTACCTAGGTACCCCTATCAGCGGGCCCACACCCACTAAGCCCCTTTTGTCGGGCCCCCCGTCTTTGCACCCTTACCCACGCTCACTTCACTTCACCTCATCCTCAGACATTCTGCAATGCTGGATGGTCTGGCGAGAGCTACTTCACCTTTTTGATCCTACCTACCAACCTACTCTGCTCCTCGCCGACCCCTTCAATATCCACGATAGTCGACGACATTCATCCCCTCCACATCTGCTGCCTGTTTTCGTTTTTGCACCGAGACGGCGGCTTCTTCTCTTTTCTCCTTGTCCATTGTTGTCTCTCGTTTCCCCCCTAGCACAATCCCGTCTCGATCCCCGTATCCGTGTCATCAAACTCCCGAATTCCTCGTCTCATTCCCATCCCATTCCATTCCATCCCATCCCCACGACCCGACCCTCGCTTCAACGACCACGACACAGATTTTCCACCACACGAGAGACCTGTGAGGTTCGCAGATTCTGATCCAGTTCTTTGCTCATCGACTGGTCGCTCATCACCATTTTCGTGACAGATTCTTCACCTTCCGACCGGTTAGAACTCACGGTAAAAGTGTTGTTCTGTGACGCGAACGAGTTCCAAATCAGCTTCTTCCTGGCCGCCGGCGTCCTCCTTTCGATTCGGACTGATCTCTTCTCCTTCAACCGTTAACTCGTGTTGATTTCAATCCTATATCTTCCTAATAATTGCATCTTTGGCACATTTCCCCTTGAAGGTTCGTGTTGCGAGTTCCCTCGCCCGACTTTCTCCTAAACGTGGTGACTGTTCAAAACAACATCACGTCTTATTGTCATTCGACCCTACACATCCTTCTTACGGGCAGCAAACTGACCTTGGATGCTACTCCAGATTTCGATTCACTTCTCCAATTAACGACCAATTCTTCAAAAGGAATGAGGCGTTGAGAAAACACATAAGCATCTAGCTTTCCATCATCCCAGCCAGCCTCGCCTCCACAGCATGGCTGCTTTGGTTCAATCATATCCTCAACAATCCAGTACCATTACGATGCTTCAAACTCGACCTTCTTCGGCATCTGGCATACTCCAGAATGCTTCACAAAGCCAGTCTCACCACCAATACGCTACCAACCCACAACAGATGCAGCGTAATAGTGTTCACGGAATGAGCAATGGGATTGGAACATCAAGCTACCGAGGACTGGCACCAATTGCTCCGTATGCATTCACTAGTACTCCTAGTCTTGCTACACCGGGTCAGAGACAAGGTCCACATCTTCGATCAGATCAGAGAACCATTTCGGCACCTGGTGGAATGGCTCAACATTCTGAGTCGGGACAAAATAGATCAAGATATCCTGCACCACTCTCTGTCTCCACGACTTCATCTTCGTCTTCGTCTGATCTCTCTTCGCTGAGCCACAGACCAGGGGCAAAGGATGATTCTGCTATCACGGGAACTGCTCGTGTTGTTTCAGGTGCTGCAAGACCTAATTCAGTCGTCATGAACTCGAGCACCGGCAGTCTTGCTCCCCCAGCAATGTCTTCACCCGTCAAGCCTGCACCAGATCGTTACCGTCGACCAAACAATAGATGTAGCGACTCTACAGTCAGCCAACAAGCAACTACACCAACTGGCTCCTCTATGCCCAATGTGATGCAATTCTATGGCAACTCTTCACAACAACTTTCGCAGCCTCCTGTCTCACCTCAAAGTTTCAATCTGCAAATGCCTCCATATTCCAAGCCCACAACTGGCTTCACTTCAAGCAACAAAAGTGCCGATGACATGGTCTTGAATCGAAACACAACTCAGGAAGCTATCAAGAGATATCGTCGACGCAGCATTCACACCATTGATGTAGGTGATTATGGTGGAACTCCGGGTGGACTTTTGGAACAAGGATCACGCCAAGTTAGCAGTGCCAATGGGAGAATTGATCAGCAGCAACAGCAGCACCCTCTCCGAAGCTCTCCCGTTGGGGCTATACGTCCGGCCTCATCTCATGGACGCAACGTAAGTTCTGAGAGTGTCAATTCTATTCGCAGCGCTGCTCGCGGCCACAATTCTCGACCAGGCTCGGTATGTGTTGTTTTTCATTATTTAATTTTCGATTGTGGCCGTATCCCCGTATTCAATGCGGAGATGTTCGATTTAGCCCATGCCAGCTAAAGTATTTTGGGGGTTCATTTCGCTAATCCGCTAATCTTCAGGCGACCAAGCGAGAGGCAAGCGCATCCATGCCACCTTCGAACCCCGCCCCGTCTCCTTCGCAATCCACAGCGGCAAATAACCTCGCAGACCAATCTTCAGCCAAACAGGATCTACCTCGACTTGTAAATATCCCTCCTCGAGCATCCTCTACCGATGCCGCCAAACGGATTGCCAACCCTTCTCCTTTGTCAAAGCCGATGACAATGAGTCCTGAGTCTTCAGTCTCCAGGGACTCGTTCGCATCGGCCGTTCAATCTGCCTTACAGCAAGCACCGGCGAAGTCCACATATGCGCAGGCCGCAGGTGGTCCTGCCAGTCCTGCTGCTCAGCAATTGGCCGCGTTGAACGATAAAGAGGGCAAGAAGAGTAAGACGTCTCGTCTGCGAAGAGCATTTTCCTTCGGTAGTGCCGCGGAGCTTCGAAAAGCCTCGGCGGAGAACAGTGCAGCCAACAATGCCGTTGAGCGATCACAACAACGCAAAGACAAATATCAGGAGGAGCAAGATGCAGAGCAGATCAGAATTGCACAGCAGCAGGAGGCTGGTGGGATCGGATCGGGGATATACTCTGGTCAAGGAAATATTTTCACTGGCTCCACCGATAACCTGTCCATCTCATCGACAGCCTCCTCTGCATCTATTATGATCCGCAAAATGGGAAAGGGCATGAAGAAGTCTACTAGATCTCTTGTTGGATTATTCAGACCGAAGTCTGTTATCGGCGTCCCTGCTGCGGATGGACCTCTGCCCCAAGCTAGTCAGGCACAAGTTTCAATGGTCACTGTCGAGGCCGAGAGAGAGAAGGTCAACGTCAACGCCGACCCGCATGATCAGGTCGGAGGTGGTACTGGGTTCCCAAGATTGGAGCGGAACTCTTTAGACGCTGCAAATGCAACCAGTACCATCACAGAGAGACTTGGAAGTGCTAGTACTGAAAACTCTGCTGCCAGACGAAGCATCGTCGGGGGTGAGAAGGAGCGCGCAGAGGTTTTGGCTGCCGTGAAGAAGGGAATCTTGAAGCGTAAGCCAATCCCTCTTTATTCTGATATTCAAACTGACAAATCAGGCACTGGAACAGACTCCGGCAATTCTTCGCCTGTTATGCGACCTCTTGACTCCAAATCTGCCAACTTTGGATTACCACAAATACCCCATGTCAATGATTCTCCCACCTCGTCAGCCCCAAGCACGCCAAATGATGAAAATTCAGCACATCGAAAGAACGGTTCTGTGACTCTAGGAGGGGAAGATTATTTCATGTCCGCTCTGCGCTTCCGAGGAGACTCCAAGAGCGTTCCAGGAACTCCGCAGGGAACCACCGCCAAGCGAAATGCGACCTTCAGTCCTCGAATCCAGTTCCATGACACATGGCCAAGTGGAGAGTACGATCGCAGGGGAGAGATTGCTACTTGCAATCGTCTTACACCAATGCTGGCCCAGCAGATCAAGGAGGAGATCAACAATTTCAAAATGGTATGCTCACTTTCAATGCACTGAAGCTTGAATTCAGCTAACTTTTTCTAGGAAATGGTAGTGCATGAAAACTCCAAAATCTATACACACTTCTTCTAATGACACCACGATTATGGTTGCTTCAGCAGCCCACGAGACTACAAGATAGCTCGCACGTCCTATTTTCGCATACCGGGCAAGAATGAACAAAACTTTTGCCGCCATGCATACGCACAATCATATCCAACTTTCACAGGCGTCTACCAGGTTTCTTCTTTCTCGTTCGCATTTCTACGGTGTACTGGAGTCTAGTCAATTTCACATCTGAGCGATTTGGTTTGGTCAACAGACTCTATATCTTTTTTTCTGCCGTACCTTGTCGTTGAGTTTTCGTTTCTTCAATTTGCTTGCTATTAGACAGAAAATGGTGGCGAGGTTGTCTCATTGTCGATTCCTTCTGAGCGTTCCTTCGATGGACTGGGAGGATATTGGGAGGAGTGACAAAAACCGAGGCATGGATGGATGGATCATTTGCTTGGTGAGGAGTAGAACTTGTAGTGGATATTTGGGATGGATGGATGGTAGATTATGAAAGACAGTCAGACAGCATGCAAGCCAGCAAATCCCTGAATGAAGAACGTTTAGACTTTGAAGATATCCTGTGAAGATGGTTGAATCGTGAAGACAACGAGATCTTGATTTCATGGTACCTTTAAGACTTTGACTTTCTTGAACGGAGTGGTGGCAACCTCAGTTGCCTCCGCCGGCTTCCAATGACGAGGCAATTATTCTTCCAGATAGATTTACCTTTGATCTCCTTGAGACGCACTGTTCAGAAATGCGAGCTGCATGATTTGATCAGAAAGAGCTACGTTGGCAACATTATCATTACAATCTAGATTAGTGTTTTAGAAGTCGTCCGATGTTTGTATAAATCGAAAACTTCCCTCGCTAACTTGAGGTTGGTGATAGGTGATGTTATGTGTAAACTCAGGTACGATTCCCCTATTCAAGCAAGAGAGATATGCAAGGTCATCTTGACGAGGAAACCCGAGTCTTACTGCTATTGTTGATTTGCATGGCGGTTCCATGAGGGGTCTCCGTCATCCGTCTGAATGCTTGCTTGAGCTTGGGATACGATCGTAGCCTTGTCTTGATACAGCCTCGTGTCCGAGGCACTAAAAACTTTTATTTCGAGGTCGTCAACCTACACTCACTGATCCACACATCCTTAACAACACTCTTCATCCCCTTCTCAGATCACAAACCCAAGATCAAGCGAGGCTATTCAAAACACTCAAGTAAACAAATTTACAAGCTGGAGGCGCGATTGTGGCGACTACCCTATTGCGACGTCTACTGCGGGCTGGATCCCGGCAACCTTCTATACCTTCTCTGGGACGGCGCACCATCATGACGGCCAGTGATAGCATACTGGAGGGGGGTCTGATGAATGGAGAGGTTAGGGCCAATAGAGAGGGTGATGCAATTGTAGGAAACAAGAAGGAGAAGCTACATGGTCGAGCATTCTATGAGAGTATCGGGAGTCCAAAATTCGTAGTTGCACCTATGGTGGACCAGTCTGAATTTGTACGGTTTCCCCTCTCCCGTTTGTGCTGCTTGAAAGAGAGCCAGTATTATCTCATAGCTGGGCTCGAATTAATAAGTTAAACAGGCCTGGCGCATGCTCTCCCGCTCTTTCATCCCCCGCTCCTCTCAACGCGACCTCGTAGCCTACACGCCCATGCTTCATGCCCGCATGTTCAGCGAGACCTCCAAATTTCGAGACTCGCATTTCCAGCCTACACGCAGCTCTCTTGCTTCCTCCACTCCGCCATGCCCTCTCCCGCCTTCCTACCTCGACGGCAACCCCTCCATCGACCGTCCCCTCTTCACCCAATTTTGCGCCAACAATCCCTCCGAATTGCTTGCTGCTGCTAGATATGTAGCGCCCTTCTGCGATGCCGTCGATCTAAATCTTGGCTGTCCGCAGGGCATTGCGAGGAAAGGCAAATACGGAGCGTTTTTACAGGAAGATCAGGAACTGATCTGGGAATTGATTAACACGTTGCACAGAGAGCTGGATGTGCCTGTTACTGCGAAGATCCGGATTCTGGAAACGAAAGAGAAGACATTGGAATATGCGCGCAAAGTTCTGAGTGCGGGGGCCAGTGTGTTGACTGTTCATGGTAGGACGAGGGATATGAAGGGCCACAAGACTGGGTTGGCGGATTGGTCTGTTATTCGGTACTTGAGGGAGCAATTACCGAGCGAGACGGTGTTGTTCGCCAATGGGAACGTTCTTTGTAGAAATGACATCGATGAGTGTCTAGAAGCGACTGGGGCGGATGCCGTGATGAGCGCAGAGGGGAATTTGTATGATCCTGCTATATTCTCGGAGGCGCCAGCAGTGGGTGAGGAGGGGCGGGAGTACTGGAGAGGGGTTGATGGACGGGGTGGATGGAGAATGGATGCGGTGATGAGGAGGTA
>JACBAH010006797.1:0-15207 GCA_014282315.1 Neospermospora avenae | reverse complement strand
GCAAATATCTGGGCTACAGCCAAAATTGGGCTACAGCCAAACTGGGCTACAGCCAAACTGGGCTACAGCGAAACTGGGCTACAGCGAAAATCTGGGCTACAGCAAAAATGGGCTACAGCCAAACTCTCAAATTTGCTCAGTGAAACTCTTGCATCACTGGCCTCGCCATTGGCAAACTCGCCGTCCCAGGATCTTTCTCCGGCATCACCATAAAGCCATGCTTCTTGTAAAGCGGAACGGCAGCAGCCGCGGCATCAAGCCAGCATTCCCAGCCAAGCTCATCCGCTTTATCGGTGCCCCAATGAAGGAGCATGGAAGCAAGACCTTTCCTGCGATATTCTGGGAGTGTGGAGATAGTTTCAAGGACTGGGTATCGTTAGTAAGCTATAATTCCACTATGAAACACAATCTGGGGGTTCAAAAATAAACGGGAGATAACCTAGAGTCAAGTGGGGGAGAGATGAAGCCTAGAAACATAGAAACTCACAATAATGTGGTCTCTCACCCATATATTTCTCATGCTGCCGTGCCATCGGAGCAAAGAAATCTGTTCCCAACATCTCGACCGCGACTCCCTCAGGAGGCTCCGCTCTCCATCTCTCATCCCAAGCCGACAACTTTCCCCGTGCAAGCTTCACCCAAGTCGCATGAGCTACCACTTTGCTCCTCCCTTCAATCATTTCTCCACCAGGGAGTTCCGACTCATCAGTGACAATTACGTGAGTGATTCCCTTCGAGGGATCTTTCAAGGCGTTGGTGATGGAATCGGCAAGCCATTGCTTCCCACTTTCAGTAGGCGGGAAATAAGTCTGTGCTTTGGCGCTGTTGAACGAGGCGAAAAATACTTCGGATGCGCCAGGGATCTCGGTGGGCGTTAAGAGGGAGATTTTGAATTGTGAAGTCATCTTCTGGTAAATGTTGGCCGTGTTGAATGTGAAAAGCGGCGTGATGGCGGCGAGAGGAAGCCCAAATAATTGGGATGGGCCGAAGCTGGATTTGTGCTTGGTTTGTCTTGGTATTCAAATCGGGAAGCAGTCATGAAACTATGAGAGCAGATCACAAAGAAGGACACCGAAGGATAAAGGAGACGCGACGCGGTTTGATCAATGTAGGCGATGGAAATGTCAGAAATCGAATTAGGGTTTTGTCCACTTTCAAAATGCGATTGTTGGTCTGGCGAGAGGCAAACAGAAAGTTACTGTCTAGGATGAATGTGATGGGTAGGGAGCTCAGGCAGCTTGCCACTTCAAGTAGGTCAAATCTTGGTTAGTTCGGGCTCGACATTCAATGGCAACAATACTTGTACGTCAATTTTCTGCACCCCACTCTCGGGCTGTTGACGGGTCAGACTGCAAGTCGGCAACGATGCATATCCAACCGGTCCGGCAAGCTTTTCAAAGCTCTGTCGTGCCCGATCTTGGCTGGGAAAACACTACTGTGACAGAAACCAGTATGAAAATTACAATGTTGCAATTTGTATGTGTCATTGTAAGCAACAAATAAAGCTAACCCTCCTTCGGTTGAATATCCACTCAAATGATGTTGCCTAGTCTTCTCTTCCACATCTTCAAAGTCACCCAAGCTCTGAAGCTCATGAAATCTATTGCGCGATAACCCTTGCAAATTCGGAGAACCACAAGACCGCTCGATCATCCGCCAGAAAAATAACACAATGCAAGCCAATGCCCCCGCCCACAGAACTCCTAGCAATGCAAATGCAAACTGGTCTCAGTCAAGTCTCTCCACACGCAAATCAGATAGCCCAGTGAACACGTTTCTTAGGCTTCTTCATTGGCATTTCCTTCATCTTTTCATCGATCCTCGTGGTAGGCGGTGCACTCGCCGAGATCACCGTATCAATTCCGGCAGATCCGATACTACCACTTTTCTCATCTTCGTCACTCTCCTTCTCCTCCTTGATCGAGTAGATATCCGGACTCGGCAACCTCCAACTCTGTGGTCTCCGCGCCGAGAGACTCCTTGTTTGTCCGCGACCACGTCCGTTGCGAGGCGGTGGCGTCAAGCGAATCTGAGCACGGCCTCTCGAAGCAAGGAACTTCGCATTCAGTGGCATCGAAATACCGAGACCCTGGAGATCATCGCTCCGCTCTCCTGCTCTGGATTTGCGTCCACTGGAAGAAATATGCTTGCGAGTGAAGTCTTTCAATGAAAGTGGCATGGCAAGGCCGAATCTGTCATCCTCGTCATCCGAATCAGAATCTGAGAGTAGTGCGCGTTGAAGTGTAGAGGGCGAGACTTCTCTGACTGGCGAATGTAGTGAGTCAGGGGTCTCGATGCCGGCTGAGAGCTCTTCGTCGAGGAGATCGTCGATGTCTTCTGGGGAGGTGAGGAAGAACGAGAATGGGTCATCATCGATGAGGTTGTCTTCAGTCTCGTCCTCGCGGAGTCGAACGACGGTTGGAGGCCAGGAGTCCCTGCGTTGAAGCTCGTGAATAGGCATTGTGCCTAGGTATTCGCTTTTATTCTTGGGTCGTAGTATTGTCACTTTCTGTGGTGAGGCTTTCAAGCCCGGCTCGCGGCCGGCTTGGAGGTGCGTATGAGTGAAAGACTTGAATCTTTATTGAGATAGAGAAACGACGATGTAACGCAGGTGATATGGGTCTCGTGAATATCAACGAGAAAGGACTGGACAATTCATGGGGAACGTGAGTTCATAAGTAGTAGTCACACACAGGAGCCTTGCTCGAAGGCTGCCATCTTCAAGGCACCATGCGCCTCCCCTCGGCGAGCGCGTGTGGACGATTATGAATCATAGCCCCGGTAGATGTAAGACATAACTTAGGTTAACCTCGCTAAGACCAGGAACAAGATCATGAAAGCCAACTTTGCCGCCAACCGAATCAGGGACGTAAAGAAATATAGAATGGGAAAGAACGAGAAAGCCACACGAGATGGCCATTCAGTGTGGGTGTAGGCGAGCAAATGACTGCGCACAGTCTGAGTAAGAGGGGCAGGGCGTTATATTCTGCAAGGGCATCTTGGTGGCAGCCTGTCTGGTGACGAGAGCGAGTCAAAAGCCACATGAGCCGCATTCGAAGTATGACTGATCAGATCGTCCAATAGACTGTACAGAAGCCTTCCCCACACTGTGGGTATACCGATGCCGGAAGAGGTCACCGTCGCTGGAGGGTGGTGTTCAAGAAGCGGTGATGGCTTGATTGAAACAGAAGAAGAATGGTTCTGGTCAGATGAGATGGTTAGCGCCGCACGTGCCTTGGCGCAACCACCACACCTCGGAGACTCCTTATAAAGATGTTAAAAGTCCATCACATAATCATAGATAAACCTGCTTCTGTCAAGTTGTAGGATCATGCAGGGACTTTCGGCAATCTCGGAGATTTCCCTTAGCCATCTCAATATATGCGGAAGGAAAGTGTGGTCAGCATGAGTCGGAGAGGACCGATTTCTCACGAGATATTCGTAAATTGCTTTGCAGTATCCAATTAGATCTCGGGAAATTATTGCGCGGTCCCGGCGGAGTACTTGCAACCATGTTCAGATTCGTGTATAGGCAAGTTCTCTTCAGGATCTTCAGGATTGCGTGTCGGAATTTGCAGTGCGAAACCGAAATTAATTTCGCAGGCCGCTATGAATGAGCATACTTGTTACTGTAACAGAACTTGGTACCAGAAAGGCTCTAGATGTAATGTACCTAGGTACCTATAGGATACACGTTTAGCGAGATTCGGCATATATGTAAGTCGCTCGGCACTTACAATATAGAGCTACGCAATGTCGTATCCACTGAAGAAAGATCATTCCGAAGTTATCAATCATGAAAACTGAAACTCAAAGGGAATGGGCAGTTGGCTTAGATTTTATGACGATCTAATGGACTCAAGAGTCAAGATGGTGGTACGTCTTGAATGACTGCGTAAGCTGCCAAACGACACAGGATAACGCTGCAGTTTAGCGTTGGAACTCGCTTAAGCTTATCTTTCTTAACAACCTGGAACCTTGAGCGCTGCGCGACCGCGTAAGCAATAAATCAGCCACACATTTGGCAAGCACGAAGATGAGAGTTCAGAATTTTTGTTTGAAAGCTGTAGTCAGAAGGATGACAAGCCTTTTTGGGACATGGTAAATTGGTTTAAGACAGACTACCCAAGAACAACCATCGCCAATACTCCAACAATAGCCGGACCCAAAGAATTGCTCTTAAGCGCAGATGCGGCGTTGGTGTTAATCTGAGCCGGTGTGGAAGTCGTCGGGCTCGAAGCCGGATTGCGAGTAACGGAGCCAGTGACAATAGCAACGCTACTCTCGATAACAACAGGTGTCGTGACAACGACAACTGTGCTCTGTTGAGGTGCAACCTCGGAAGAAGCTGCAGTGGTAGCTTGGGGTGATTTTACGGTCTCTGTCGAGATGGTAGTGGTGGCCTGAGCAGGGGATTCAACCACTGAAGAAGCGGCGGTTGGAGCAGATGAAGTAACCTCTGACGCGGCAGGATAAGTGGTGCTTGGAGTGGATCCAGCCGAGCTTGTAGCACTGAACGGTGGGTAGCTGGTAGTCGTTAAGAAAGCGTTGCATAGTCCGTTGTTACACTTGTTGAACGCACACTGGGCGTCAGAATTACATTCCGCTTGAAAATTGCCGCATCGAGGCTGTAGCATATAGTTGGTAGCATAGCACTGGGCACCGCCAGCACAAGTGTCTGATTTTGGGTCGCAGTTCGCGCCGAGTGGAAGACCAACGGTTACAGTTGTGCTGGTAGGCGGAGAAGTTGATGTCGTGCTGGCAGCTGGGTAAGTCGAGACCGCAGTTGGAGTAGTGACAATGAAGCCATTGCAGAATCCATTTTGGCAAGTATTGAAGGCGCATTGAGAGTCGTTGGAGCAATTTGCTTGGAAATTCCCACATCTCGGTTGAAGCATGGAATTTGTCGCATAACAGGTTGAGCCGTTGGCACAAGGTGTAGAGTTTGGATTACAGTCTGCACCAAGCGGGAGATAGACTATAGCCGGTGTGCCAGTCGGGTAAGTGCTTGAGCTAGTCGTTTTCGATGGGATGAATCCATTGCAAAGGCCGTTCTCACACGTATTGTATGCGCACTGAGAATTCGAGCTGCAAGATGCCTGAAAATTGCCGCATTGAGTTATCAAGCCGGAGTTGGTCGAGTAGCAATTTGCTCCATTTGCACATTCAGCTGAGTTTGAGCACTGCTCTCCAAGCCCTATAGTTCCATTTTTATCGCTAGCTGTTGGATACTGTGGTGCCGGCTACCAAATGTCAATTTTGCTCAAGCGGAGAGGAAATATTTGAAAACATACCACAGCGAAAACGGATGTCAGGCTGGAAGTCAAAAATATAATGGAGGAACGCATGTTGGAATCGTGAGAAGTTAATGTAATTGGTATGATCAATGGTGTGAAATTGCTTGAAGAATATCGATTGCAATGGAGATGTTTTTTGGTGAAGGACTCCTAATCATTGGAGGACGATCTTACTATAAAGTAACCTGGAGCTCGGAACACAGAAATAGTATCACCGTACTACGAAGTCGAGCACAACATCTTAGTCTGTGCCAAGATGCTTTTTATGTAAGAATTACCAGTCCAATCGAGCACCCGAAGAATCAATGCAGACGCAGGGAACATTTTTAGCCTTGAAGTGCACATAGCTTTCTCCTTCCCCACGTCATACCGGTGGATAGCTTCAGGGTCTTGGAGCGAAAAGTTTAAAGATCTGCGGTGTTGAAGCAAACGGCATGGCCGACCCGACGCTAACATATCATATTAGCCTCTCTTTCTCTCGCGCATCTTTGAACCGATAGCCGACTACATGTAGTGGCAACGCAAGTAACGTTCACTTTTTCCTTTTGAGCCGCAAGTCGCTAAAGCAAAGCTTGGTGTTGATCGTCAGCTGCTTGAATGGTGGAGATGTTGCAACGAAAATACGAAAATGGAAAGGGCCGATGTGTGGTACAGTAGGTAGATCGGTGAGCACTTCGTGGCTGTGATTTTGTGGAACTCGATCAGGTGACGTTGCAAGATCTCCGACATCTTTGTTCAGCACTGTCGGTTACAAGCCAGGGTAGATATTAGATGGAAGTCATCTTGGGGGTGTGCAAGCATACATCATTGTTGTCGAGTAAATCGTGAACAGCCCGCTGGATGTTAGAATTATCATTCGTGCGCATGTTCCGCTGTCTATTCCAGCTACTCCCTAACTTCGATCCTAACTTCCCAAGCGTACGGAACCTTGGCATATGCCAAGACCACGACAGGACTAAGACGCCACATGATATTACTTACTGTAGAATCATCCCAGCAAAAGTTTTATTTTGACTAATGACTAGCAAGTAGAGATCCTTGCCGCTTAAGCCCTTCTCGAGGTTGTGCTTCGATTTTTATTGGCTGTCCTGCTACCTCTCTCTTCTCAAGCCGCACAAGCGAGCGAGCCCCTTTATCAAGTTGTCAAGATATGTACCTATGCAGGTTCCCACGGGAACACAAGAACACGAGACTTTTAACATTCTGACGGGAAAGTCAGGAGATCTACAAAGCTAGCACAGCATCAGCTGAGCACTTTTCCTCAAACTCTCGTAATATGATAATTCCTCTTTCACATCACTACTCCGTATACGAGCACAATGGAAGGAAGCACTGGAGATCTCCCGCAATACGAAGGCTAAAAATACGAACGCTTAAGGGTCTTAGCGGCGGGACATGCATCATAGCGGTGCCCTCTTCTCATCCGAGGCCACCATAACCAAAAAGGCATGTTGAAATGACGGCTCTCGCGGGAGCTCTTTCTTTCCTCTCCGTACACTTGATGGTTGCGCCAAGGTCGCGAATCCATGTTCACCATACTAGGCGCTAGGGCTTCATGATGCAACTCAGTCGCAGGTTGTAAGCTAGGTAGGGATCTATTCGTGTTGTATCCAATGAGAAGATTTCTCAAAATGCTTAGGGTGTGTAACCTTACAAGACTTTGCAGTGTGTGGGGCATAGCGTCGGACGGCTGTCTCTTTTGAGGTTTAAAGATTTCATGGTTCGTACGATTTCTATATATCCTCATCTACATTCCCTGAAGCTTTGTATTCCCCATTCAACAACACTTCAACTTCTACCAACTGAACAAGTTCTCTGGAAACATCATCTTCTACACCATCTTCGAACATCAAACCCTCCCAAAAACTCACTTCATATCACAATAACTCATTCGCAATGGACAGCACTCGCAGGTATGGATAATGATTACTATTTCATCGAATCGTTCGACTGACATGCAAGCTTCAGACAATTCCGCCAATCCCAAGCCATACCATCCAGCCCCAACCGTGCTCTGTCCATCGCCCGTAGCAAAGTCAAACAATCCGACGTGAACTTCGACTTTGCCGATAAAATGGCACGGGCCAAAGCCGCTATGCTTGCCATGGAACAACAGCACAAGCCTTTACATCCATCCGTTCCCGAAATAGTCATCACGCCGAGCTTGGAACCTATTGTGGAAAGCGATGATGAAAAGTGAAGTCATGGACTTCAACGTGGAGAGAGAAATGATCAGCAGGACGAAACTAGGCACAGACGACACGTCGAAGCCGATCCTAAGTCGATTGATAAGATGGCTAAGCCAAGCAGATTATGCTGGCGAAGGGACAGTGGTCGAGATCAAATGTGCCAAGGTCAATTGGGGATACAGAGTTGAGGCCGAGCTTGGATATGGCTGCCGAAACGCACTTTCGGAGACCAAGTCGGCGAAGGAGGACCGGACGTAGATGGCACTAAGCGGAAAAGGGGAGAACGAGGCTGGTCGGGTATGCTGCGTGTATACTTGACTGCCATCGTGGAGTCTCATTTCAAATAAAGTGGAGGCGGCACAATGGGAGACAGTATCGAATTTCGCCTTAGAAGGACAAATGAGAACATCGAAGACTGGTTGGGTTTAAATTCAGTGCTTGGAGGATGAGGATTCGGCATGGAAGGATTTGACATCTCATAATGAGGCATGGTTATTTTGTGCGTAGGATAAGAGCGCGGGTAGAATATCAAGTCATCATAATTTAGTAGTACACTACTAAATTAGTCGTCTAGAGTGTCAAAATGAGTTTTAATATCACTTCAGTAATCATCGATTGTCATCAGACTACTCTGGTTTTTCATTCTGTTACTTCTTACAAGGCACCGAAGTATTGCAGAATCTTGTTGATCTTCCACTCAGCGGACACGAACTGGGTCAGCGGCATGGATACAAGCAAGCTTTTTGCTGCAAGATTGTCACTTCTAGTGTGACTGTCCAATAATGCCGGTGCTTGATGCTTGATCTTGTATCCAACTTGATTTTGATTATTTGAGTTCGCCAATTAGGTTCTAACAACTGAACAGTGTCTCACTGCCAGGTAGGAGATATACGAACACCTCTGCCATATTTAGGACCTCCCCATTTTGAGTTCTGATTTTGAGCTCAATAAAATTAGATACGGAGCCCGGGACTTGAAGGTTACAAATACAGATACTCCACATCTTATAAATTTCGGTAAGCAGAGTTAAGACAACATTGTTGGGCGGCATTTGGGCAAATAATTCATAGACCACATTTGTCGTGCAGGAGTGGCCATCACCCACGTGAGACAAGGGGACCCCGCGTTTCGTTCCAATCTGGGGATCCTTCATAAACTTTTCAGGCTGACTTCACTTACAACAACCGGGTACTGAATGCATCCATGGAAATTCACCGAAGCTACCGTTTATAGACTTCCAATTCCATTCCCAAGCACGGACCAAATCACAATGACCCGAAACAAAAGTTTCAAAATTATGGATCAAGTTGCACCAGCATCAAGCGGCGTGCGATCGCTTGAGGGCGCGATCGATATTCGAGTTATCACGCATAACATCAGATACGCCACCAAAAAGCCGTTGAAAGGGGAAGAGTTGTGGAAAGTTCGATGTCCTCGACTATGCTCCGAGCTGAACATCAACTCGATTGCAACCCCAACATTCATCTGCCTTCAAGAAGTCCTGCATTCTCAACTTCTCGATATACAAAGCGCACTGGATGACTCTCCATCAGCTGCTGGAGGATGGGAGTATGTTGGTGTTGGACGGGATGACGGGGTTCAAGCTGGTGAATATTCTCCAATTTTTTACCGGCCATCAATTTGGAAATTGAAGAATTGGAAGACTATGTGGATGAGCCCTACACCCGAGGTGCCCTCGAAGGGATGGGACGCTGGCAGCATTCGGATTGTCACTATTGGAACTTTCATCCATGTCGAGACCGAGCTTCCAATTGTCATTCTCAACACTCATCTCGATAACGAGAGTGCCAAATCACGCAGTGAGAGCGCCAAGATCATTTTAAGGATTGTCCACATGATGCAAGACAAAGACCTCCCTGCAGCAGTTCTGCTGGCGGGAGATTTCAACTCTCCTCCCGACGACGACGCGTACAAGATAATGACCTCGCCTGATTCGAGCATGGAGGATATCTGGGTCCAAATGCCTAGGGAAAAGCGATTAGGAAACGAAATGACCTATACATCTTTCGGTCATGTCGATAATACGCCAGCGAGGATTGATTTCATATTCTCGAGGAAAGGCGATAAAGTCACGTACCGCACCTTCGGAGTTCTGGCAAATCGATTTGATGATGGGATTTATCTGTCTGATCATCGAGCTTGTGTTGCTGATGTTCTGTTACGAATCGAATAGATCGCGATTGCAAGGGCAGCATTCGTAGGAACATCAATATTGAGATAGGAATCAACTGAGGCATCGCATTATTAGATTTTTCTACTGAATATGCGCTGTCTCTCATGGGTCTGCTTATTATATAGGTAGTGAGTCTTGCATGATACCCCACATTTGAAGACACCAGACTGTTGATTGGCTGCGGATATACGGATATAGCAATGAACAAGTATATAAGTTTACGTCAGCATGCACGCAGGCTTCCGCCCTTCTAATTCATTTGCTAACCTCAAGGAAGTCAACATCTTGCGTGATAAATTCAAGTTTAGTTTGAATATATTCGAAATGTCCGAAAACCTCGCCAGCAGCTCAAAATTGCGAAATGCGAAGGCTTGCGAGGCGTGCCGAGCGAGCAAAAGTCGATGTGTCTACAAGAGCCAGGCTGAGCATGGGATATGCCAGAAATGCGAGCAGAATGGGTCCCAATGTATTGTTCGCTCGAAAGCAAGGCCTATGAGAACTCGGGCTATGTGAGTTTGTTCCAATTACATCGTACTTTCTTCGTCATTCAAACCTGAACTTTCAGGTACAACGTTGAGGTCCATTTTTGTTGATTCTCGTGTATTTTCATTTTGATATTCATCGACTTCTCTCTCACTTTCTCATATTCAGTGCCTCTTGTTTCCTCTGCTAATCCCAATTATCCAATACGCAGACGTCCCGCAGGTGCATCAGGAACAGACCCTTCCGTCGCTAGCAACTCGGAATTCTCATTATCTCTTGCTGCCGTACACTCTCTAGACACCACGAAAGATATTACTGCACTCCACAAGCATCATATGAATGTTTTCGGAGACGAAGATGGCGCCCAGACTTTCGAAGAACCTGACCAAACCGAGCCTAGTCAGCCGACGATGTTAGAAAAGCGCAAACTCACGTTGCAAGATGCTGAAAATCTTCTGCGACTATACCAGCAAAAAGCGTCCTTCTTTCCTTTCGTTAAATTAAATCCAGAAGCTACCGTCCCTTCTCTATCAAGGACGTCGCCGTTCTTACTTTTGGCGATACTTACATCTGCGTCACTTCAGGATAATGAATTACATCACCAAATCGACCAAGAATTCCGGCGAGTCCTAAGTTCCAAAGTTCTGCTTCAAGGATAAAAGAGTCTGGATTTTCTTCAGGGTTTACTTGTTTATATTGCTTGGTGGGTCAACCATCTCCCACGACTCCACGAGCGAATAAATCTAACAAATCAATCAAGGTACCCGGCTCATGTCAACCCTCGAGATACAACCTCATACATGTACTTGAATCTTGCTATTGGCCTACTTGTAGATCTCGGACTTGACCAAGACGCACCAAATGCCAGCAAGTTTAATTCTACAGTTAAGTCAGTAGGTCTAGTCGATGGAGATCGGTTTACAGAAAATGCTCGAAGAACCTATCTTGGCTGCTACTACATGTCCTCTGCGTAAGCTACTTCTCAATATTTGACGGGAGCAAATTCTGATATCCCAGAAGAGCCGATGCACTCTTCCCGAGCATCAGAAGAGGCTTCCGCAAACCAAACAACGTAAATTACCGGGACTTGCTAGACAAAGATGGCGAAGGCCTGATGCAAGAAGAATTTCTGTCTGAGGTTGGCTCGATTGTCAAGCTGCAACGATTGTGCGAACAAATAGGTGACGTGAATGCGTTACCGCGGCTTGATGTCAGCCCTCAGATGGACGCCTTGAATGATGAAGTGAACATACAGATGTTCTTAGGTCAGCTTCATGAGTGGCAGAAATACACTCCTGCACACGTTAAATGTCAAGGTATGCTCAATAAAGCCCGGGTAAAAATTATTTTAGGAGCTAATTCTGCAGTGCCTGTTGTCCTCGCCGAAAGATTCATGGAGATACTGGTCTACGGTCAACCTCTTGGATTTTTCCGTATTCCATATAAAGACTTCCTGAAAGAAGCTGGCTACAGACCGATGAGTATCACTCATCTAACGAGCTGTTTAGATGCATGCAAAAGGTTTTTCGACTACGTACTATCCCTTCCAGAGACAGCATACATCCAATTCACATCAGTCCATTGGGGCTACGTCGTTCACTCCATCGTAGCCATGTCTCGTCTCTCATTCGCAATGGCCGCAGTGTTGAATTGGAGCGAAGAAACAGCACGATCGCAAGTCCCACTGGTAATGTATCTCGACTGCCTCGCCTACCGCTTCCAACTCCTCTCATCCGTTCCTGCCAGGACCGACACACCAACCAAGCATTCAGACGTCTACCACGTCTTTCACATGATCCTAGGAAGTGTTAAAAAGTCTTACGAAAAGCGAATCTCGAAGCTCGATCCCCAACCGCCAATCGGACATACTTTCACCACGGGCCATTGTCCCATGATGGACTATTCGCTGAGCACTTATTTCGATCCATTGGTTTCTATGGACACTATATCATTTGATCCAAGTGGAAGCGGAACACTTGGAAGTGGATCACCGAGTATCGAGACAACGGCTGCGAACGTAGCGACGCTGCCGCTGTATCATGATCTCTGGGCCACGATGACTGGGTCGTGGGCGGATGAGATTTGAGACTCTTTCAGCTACTAACTCGGGTTCAGGTCTACCACAGCCGTCCTGGTAGCGGGATTCAGCTGTAGTGTGATTTTCACGTGCAAGATCTCACATTTCTCACGTCAGCAACAACACCAGTGCAGGATACGCTACGCAGCGGAGTCAGCAATCTTACATTCGACGGGCTGAATATCATCTCTTGTCTAGTACATGAATATTCGATCGTCTTCTCTCGATCCTCCGGACTTCTGTACGCTTCATTCACATCCACAAAAAGAATCACAAACAGCCTTTCATTTCACGTGCACAAAAAGACATATACACGTGATCGTCCTCTTCGAAACAGAATCTCTGGCCCCCTATCCAACTCAACGCCTGATCATGTACGAAGCTATTCTCGGAAAAGTAGATGAAGTGGCTGCTGCATTGGGTCTAGGGCGAACAAGTCATCGTGTAGTGCCGGGCGAGAATCCGTGGGGTTACTCGGGCGGTCATGGAGCTTCAACCACAGAGCGGAGAGACACTGCGTGCGTCCTCGAGAAGAAGCTAGCTGAGAGTGCTTCAGCGAGGAGTAGTATCACTTGTATCGAGAAAGAAAAGGGCGGGCGGGCTTGATTGACAGATTGGAAATCACATCAGGTCGAACTGGATCTACTATGCCCAGTGACCAACTCACGACGCCGCTTACTTGTCGCGGTGGTCAAGCGAGATGTGAAGTAAGGTACTTTACTGTGGCGTTAAGATTCACATGCACAGAAGCGAGCCAAGCTAGCACAGAGGAAAGGGCATGGCATTTTCTGTTACAAGGATGACTACTGGAGGCTAGGCAATCGAAAAGGCGGTGTACGAAATATGAGGGTGTCGGGCTCTGGAAGTTCATTTGATCGAGACCCATGCATGCCATCTCCAAGTTACTTGTCGTTATATCTATCAAATCATATCAAATCAAGTAGGTGAACAGATCTACCGTTCTCGTACAGAGCTTGCGTGACTTGCGTGTGCTATGTCTTCGGTTTGACTTGACGTTTCTGCTTCTCTGTTTTCATTGTGTCCAAGAGGACGAAAGACGCGAGTTAAGAAGCTAGTCTAGTGTATACCAGCTATCTGGATAGTCCAACAAGATTTCAAGGTTGCAATATCGCGCAGGACACTAAGGTGAGATCTCGCTCCACAAGCCCACGGGTGCTAGCAATCAAGCCAGTTGTGGCTAGGCGAATACAGAGGAGGAGAAACCCCACCCCACCTGCCCCTCGCTTGTTCATGCTACTCTACAGAAGTCGATAACGTTGAGGTGACTCGAAAAGGGCTCCGAGATCTTGATCTTGAAGTTCTCGGAACTTTTGTCCAGCGAGCTTCTGTGACACGACCGGGACGATACGGCATCGAGGACAGGACGACATCGGACGTTGTACTACCGCTCTAGCACATGAGGATGAACGAAGGACATGTGCATTTTAGAGTATCACGGTATCTTGACTACCTTCCGGATGAGACGAGAATAATTAGTAGGTTTGTAGTGTGTAAACATGTAGTTGTGTAGGTTTGGTGCATATGCCCTACCAGACAGCTGCATTAGTAGCTTCCACATTTTGAGAGAGGCTGCATCGAATGCATGATTTTGCGCTTTAGAGAAATGTCTTGATTGGCGAATCCTGAGGCACTTTATACGGTCGAACGAGTGAGACGATTGGGGAGATTTTTCGGATGCAGCTTGGTCACTGAGACGTTGAGGAGGGGAAGTGATGATTTGATGGGATGGGTGGATGCTGAAGATGATTGTCATCTTGACCTTTGCATGTACCTTTGCATATGTTTAGGACGAGGAACAAGTCATTACTGTATGTATCTATGTTTGTATGGCAGATGACGCAGTCTCACGTCTTGGAAAGAGATGTAGTTTTCTTGGGGGTGGAGAGCGGAGCATGATGGATGTCTTGCAGCGTACGTGCGTGGGGTCGTGGCAAAGGCACCTTACCTCACAGACATTCCCGTCCGTGGTCTGGCGATCACCAATTATCCGGTAGTCTGTGGCAATTAACGTTTTCTGTTTCTCGTTTTCCGTCCAATCCACTCGGGGTTCGCTGCTCAATAAAAGTGTAAACATAGGTACATTCGGGAATTTTTCTTGCTTGCTACAGAATTTATACCTTATATTTTTTTTTTGGTGCTTGCTACAGTGAAGACGATTTTAAGCTGGATTGATTGAATTGAATCGCAACCTCTTATCGGAATTCGGAATGGAAATTCAGATGTGTAGCAGATGGTCAGACGGGTATATTCCGAGTGCGTCAGCTTCGATATATCGTGGCACGGCATAGCAGCTGCTAACTGATGAATAGCGGGGTATTTGTCGGGAGCCACGGGATAGGGATTGGTTAGGGCTGAGGACTAGTAGATGATTTGGATGGAATAATGGAGGGGTAATAGTTACGATTACGGGAGGGACAAAGAGATACGGAAGTGGAGTCATGGAACTTCGCAGTCCTTTGTTTGGGGGTAGAGATGTCTCACCTATGTGTACAATGGGGAAACGTCGCTTGGTTGGGCGTGGGAATTAAAATAGTGCTCGCCCGGGATATCGCTTACTTTGCTACTACCAGCTACCTCTACAGCTGTTGGTTATTAGCGAAAGTATGTATTTCCAATCACATTTTCTGGACTATTATAGAACTAGCTGGCCTGAAACACTAGCAGAGGCGACTAAAATAAAAGGGAAGTGTTCGTCAGCATGACTGACTTGACGAAGGTTCCTTTAATTAAGAATACTGCCATAGCATGTGTATACGGCCTCTGGTAGTATTCACAGTGGCATACCGGAAGATGATAAGAAGAGATCTAGAACCCGGTCTCGTTCGATTGTTTGAGTAGTATCTTATGAGGACTGACGAGACCTGACTACTTGACCGACTTCTGATTTTACTTTGACTATGGTCTCTGACTTGATTGTCTGACTGACTGACGCACTCCCCCCAACCC
>JACBAH010006796.1:0-15186 GCA_014282315.1 Neospermospora avenae | reverse complement strand
ACGTGATGCCATTCCAGAGCCGGCACCAGAAGCAAGATGTGGTCATCCAGGCCAACCTTGCGGTAAACGTGATGCCATGCCAGAGCCAGAAGCTCGATGCGGACATCCAGGCCAGCCGTGTGGTAAACGTGATGCTATGCCGGTACCAGAGCCAGAAGCTAGATGCGGTCATCCAGGCCAACCTTGTGGCAAGCGTGATGCTATGCCAGAGCCAGAAGCTCGATGCGGACATCCAGGCCAGCCGTGTGGTAAACGTGATGCTATGCCAGAGCCAGAACCAGTACCAGAACCTCGATGCGGTCACCCTGGCCAACCCTGTGGCAAACGCGATGCCTCCCGTCATTGACGCACAATGTCTTGAATTGTCGTATTATCTTGTTTAATTTGGAGTATCGTTGCTGATGTATGATCTTTGATACTTGGGATTTTCCGATTGGGTTACGCGTACTGCAGCGGGAAGAACAAACAAACGTATCTGGGTGGGTTGAGGTAAATCGTTTGAAAACAGATAGGTTTCAGGACTGTGTTCCAGGGCCGTGGCTGTTTAAATCGAAATGATGTGCTGCAAATTATTGATTTCATAGCTAGGTAAAATATTGGGTTAAGACTCACGAAGAATTTGGATAAGCCTTCCGTATACGCAGAGAAATTCTATAGTGAAGTCAGCATCAAGTTAGCACGAAGCCAAGACAATATCACCTGGTGAAGTTCGAGCTAAGCTCGTGATTAAACTACAAACTTCGATTGATAAGCAAGGTTTTATGGGACAGTTGCTTGATTACAGCCAATCCACAAATGTTTCACAAGTCATTACTGAAGCACAATCTCAGGCCTCTGAAATGTCACATGAGCTTATCGAATATATCTAGCGTGAGAAGACTCGTCTTGATGTTTCGCTGGCGCCTCTTATCGGGTAGAGTCTGAATGGCCTCAAGGTGAGATCGCTCTTGAGCGTGCAGACGAGTCGGAAGTCAATTGACCACATCCTCATCATTCTCCGAAGAGTCAGCTAGTTTGCATGTATGTTCATCATAAGAATACCCCTATACCTCTAGTTTTCACCGCTCTCTCGAGGATCAGAGACATTACAGCCACGGGACATTGTCGTGCCAAGTTCTCGGAACCACTAAATTCCTCAAACCTGAAATTCAGCCAACTCTCAATTCTACATCACATCTACAGTTGTCTCGGGTGCTATAAGCTATACATACATAATGACACATCAGAGTGGCTGATGACATTGACAGCAAGGCCGTGGCAATAATACTACGTCTATATGGTAATAGTCTTGCTTTTGTTTATTTCGCTTATGCCACTCCACTATTCTTTGAGACTAGTGCTCGGAAGGCCTGCCGAGGCACTCACTGGTCTGAATGGTTCAGCATCTATGAATGTCTAAGCTTAGAAGTAGACTATCTACTTATCAAGGATCCAAGATCAAAATATGAAGCACGATCGTACGAAAAACTGAAAGAGAAGCAGGAAAAGCATGATTATAGCTGAAAGAAGGTCCCCGATCTACAAGCCATTTAACACCTAAAATCGCTGCCTAGACAGCTAATCCCAGAATTCTTACCATCAAATTCGATTACCAGTTCAGCACCATTATGAAGTTGAACATCGGTCAATTAATAGATGAAGTTTTACCTGTAACTTTGTCCGTCCCCTGTCAACCCGAGAGAAAGTTTTCAAGCCAGTGAAGTCTAGTATTTGCGCACGATTGCATGAATTCAACGTCTGGAAACACATTATTACCTGTCAAAAGGATGCTGCTGACGAGTTATTTCAGTAAAGGCAACGCAACATTTAGGGTCCTCTGTCGCTCTCACCCACTATTCTTCCATGGCAAAATTTTTCCAACTGCAACTCTTGTGAGTTTAGATTGTAGCCTTTTCGAGAAATCCGTAACTTAATGACGTAAATGTCAGCATCGGCAGCACCCGCCGCATAAATTGAATGCTTGCTTAGCTACAAAATCATACAAAAAGTGGAGCCCAACATTTTACTCACAATGTGAGTGCTGCCTTGAACTAAGGTTCACGTCAAGACATGCATTAAAATGGCAACTGAATATCTAGAACAGGTGTAACACGAGTCAAAGCCAATTACTGTCTGTCTCGCTTGACACTCCAACCAAAACGTCCATATCGGATTCATGCTATTCTCCTTCCCTTCCTGTCGTACAACACCAAATTCAACATCCAATCAACGCTATCAACAAGTACGCCTCCGTGCACTTTGACTTCGAACCTGCAGTCAGCTTCGCATGATCTCTGCCGTTAACTCGTGGTGCGGGACGGCTTGCAAGCCGAACTCGACGTTTAGCCAGTTGCAGCGCGGAAGCTAGTCTTCCTCACTGCGAGTCTACGGAAAGTATGATCTGCGTATTTCTTACATTGAACTCAATACAGTATTGATTTATGGAAATGTAGGGGTCTTCATTTGTCAACTTCAATCTTGGGCCTTACAAAGTTTGTGGTTGCGGCAGATGTTCGTATTCGACCGCTCGCATGCAGGTCGATCCGAAAGGTTGTGCTTACACGGTCATTACGAAGGATTTCCATCACTGGATTGCCCAGAATTGCTGCTCCAGAATTCACAGTTCGGACGGCTTCGCTGCAAACTTTATACGCTGTGTGACTGAACGACTGGTCTGAGAAGAGTTGGGGCGTCAACATACCAAGGCTCATATGCGGGGTTTGACCGGGGTTAGAGCCTGCCGCTTCAAGGTTATTTACATTACCATGGCACCGATGAAAGTCCCCGCTTTCATGAACTTCACGGAAGTCGAGAAGATAAGTTCACATATGGAGGACTGTTTTCCCGCAGCATTCTAGGAGTGCTGCTCAAGAACTCTTCCCTTGGTACGCCCATCCAAATATTAATCTGATATTCGATACTCGAGACTCGTGCGAATCAAGATGTCTTCTAACGGGACCACGAATAAGAATGAGGAAAATCATCACATTCATGAAATAAATCCAGAGAGTCCTCCTCCCGGAGCAAATCTGTCTCATGTGAAGACATCTGGAGGAATGACGATTTCACCGGAGCTGTTCGAGAAGGTAGCACACCTCGCACTCCCTCCCGGTTGAAGTCAAGGAACAAAGAATGGTAGCTGACAACTTGTAGCTCTATCTCACACCCAAGACACAAAGTACTGGCGATTTCAGGAAGCGCTTCGCGAATCCAACTCCTCTTGGTCTCATGGGGTAAGCATTGAATTGATGTACTCAATATTCAGTTCACTGTTAACTAAACACTCAGATTCGTCATTTCAGCTTTGACATACTCAGCTATAATGATGGGATGGGGCGGTTCTACCACCCTCACTGGTGTTGCGTAAGCTTCCCACATTCGAATTCCGTGTGTATGCTAACAGTTTCCTTCCTGAAGCGGAATCTTCTGGTTTACGGGCCCTGTCTGCCTCCTACTCGCCCTGATCTTCGAATGGATAATGGGCAATTTCTTCTCCATGATTGTCATGGGCATGTTTGCAGTGTTCTGGCTCTCATTCGCGGTCCTCCAAACACCATCCTGGGCGATTGCTGCCTCGTACAGCGCCACTGGGGACGCCGCTGAAGGCGCTGCTTCTGTTGGATATAACGCAGCAGTTGCGTTGTATCTAATGGTGTGGGGATTCTGGTTGTTCACCACTTTCATCTTTACCCTGAAAACGAACGTTGTGTTTGCCTGCATATTCTTTTGTGCGTTTATCAGCAGTTTTATCTTCGCGGGCGCGTATTGGAAGGTCAGCACAGGGGATTTCGACATGGCGTTGAAATTGCAGAAGGTGAGTCTATAGGCCCTTATTTGTTCTTAAAACATTGTTGAACTAATCGAAATAGGCTGGCGGAGCTATTTTCTTCGTGCTGGGACTTCTTGGTTACTATATTACAGTCGTAATGATCGCGGCTGAGATGCGAATGACAGTTAAGCTTCCTGTTGGAGACCTATCCCACTTCTGGCCTAAAACCGAAGATCTTGCGGATATGGAGAAGAATGAATAAATGGAGTACCTCTTATGCCTTATTTCACTTGCGACTAGCACGCGGTATCTTGGTCCCTGGCACAGTTGGATGATTTTGTGGAGCTATCGAGCTCAATGTATCGACTAGCTACAAAATACTTCTGAAAATCTTGTGAATGGCTCCACAGTTCTTCACATGTAACCCCGAGGAACAAATTTTCAGGGCCAGACTCAAGGATTCTGATGACTAAGAATATGAAATCGATTATCACTGATCGTCACTAATCACGACCGCTTACCTGCAAATGGCTCTAGGTAGAGCAATTTTAAGCTCCACGTCCGTCTATCCACCCTCATAGCAAGATACATCACATTTTCTTCTGCCAGTAAATATCTAAGCACATATTATGAGGTTTTGGGAGGGCATGCCACATCATACTTCATCCAGATGCTACTTGACCGAGCACGATGGAGCTCGCTTACAAAAAGATTGAGTGAAATCTAAAGCTTCATTTGGTCTAATGGCGTCGATAAGTCCACCTCATCTCAGACAAACATAGTTCCGTCGAGTGCTCATTTCAACCTTAAATCCATACAAAATAAGAGATGAGAAAGTTCTAGGACCAATATCAGATTCCCTTCTTTCTGCCATACATAACATCGAAATTAACATTAGTATGGCTACCAACAGTACTCAAAGGCAGTTGGATTGTTCTCCGGGTAGCTCGAAGTTCCAGCTCGCAGTATTTGGCACTTAAGACTCTGTCCCAGCTACATTCAAAGAGAAGGAAGTGGTTCCAAGGATTTCACTTTCGACGTTTCGCATGAAATTGAAAATTTTCTTGACTTGAGAGGTCAGTTTGAAGCCCTCTGAATCTTTCTTCAAAGATATAATCACATAGTATGACTATTGGCCGGATCGTAATAAGCTTCTGTAGATCCTCAGATAGCCGCTTATTTACGTCTCTTGTCTGATACGCTTTTGCATTCTACGAGTCATTTTTGTGGGGCCAGTCTGATCCCATTAAATTTTTATTCTTTTTCCAAAGTAAAGCCTCAGGCTCTATCGAATATTTAATAAATTTTACTAAAATTTTGTTGAGCTTTCAGGCAATTTTTGATTTCGTCGAGCTATCAGTCGTAATCGTGGCATCGAACATGCTCTTAAAGATAGTATAATGCTTGGCGATGCGGAGTCCAAGCTGTTATCCTACCATCTACAAATAAGCCTTAGCTTACTGTAAGTCGGGAACTCATATCATCAAGAGCGCTTATAAATACCGAGCCTGGTCTCAGCAAGCTTTCTCTCAACTCATCAGGCATCAGGGCTCTCATCAGAAAATCGTGCTTGAAAGAAGAAGGTAGCCTTGCCGCAACATGCGCACTTTCAGAAATGTGATTAGCAAACCCTCAGAAACACTTGAGATCATGCCTAGAGAGAATTGGATTGGGTTCAGATCAATCCAACTGATTATTCTTAACTCCCAGCACTTCATTGAAGTGTAAATCAAGTGTCTTGAGGCAAAAAGTCCACATCACGACAGCTACACATGTAATTGCGCATGAAGAAAGGCAAGGAATTCGAAGCGACGCATCGATTGGTCATTTTGGACTCGCTAAAGTATGTTTCTTACGAATTCCATTTAATTGACTCCCTTGTCTTGTTCCGCTATAGGCGCACTCGCTTAGGTCTTCGCTTCGAGGTCAACAACCAGGGCATTGGGCATAACATAACAAGACGAGACAAACACTTTCGAATCTCTCAACCACGTATTAAGAACCTCAGTTCGAAGTAAGTCTTATGAGGTAGGCTGGGGGGTAAGGTTACGCTATCACGTGTATGGCCATTTTTCCACCCACAAATTTGAGACTTTGGAAATGTATTCCACGCTCCTACCCACGCTATCCCCCTTCCACCACAACCTCTCACCCGAATAAGGAAAAGTCGCGCCGTCTGCCCTTTGTACCCTAACATCTTATCTTCAGTCCCTGTAAGTCAGTTGGAGCTTGTGAAGACATTGCGCAATCTCAATTGATCTCTTACTGACGCGTATACTTGATCTGAAGCCACGACCACCACCACAATCCCTCGCATCAACTGACAAGATGTCTGGAGTATGAGTCAACACCAGACAGCCAATTCCTCTTCCAGCTGACGGTATGTTATTCCCCTCGATTGGCTGCTTACTTGTCATCTAAAATCTTACAGTCACCGATCCTCTCCACATCGCATGGGTGAACATCCCTACTGCGGGAACTGGTCATACCTTGTCGGGCTTCCAGTTGGCTCTTGTCGGCCGTGGCCCAGCTGCAGGCCGTCACTCCCAGGCAAGCGCATTCTACGCCCCGAACGGCTTGCTCTACAGCAGATATTCGCCCATTCGACCTAATTTAGCCGTCAACAGTCGCATCTCCGACGTCACTGCCGCCGAGCTCGCCGCTGCAGGTGTCCCACGAAACCGACTCCCCTTCGCCAGCGGTGGTACTAGAAGCTACTTGGATAACAATGGCTATACTAAACCCTTCAAGATCGACTTTGATAATAGTTTGAGCAACGATAAGTTCTTCGAGGGTATCCGCAGCTTCACTCCTGGACAACGAAACGTCCTGGATGCGCAGCCCCATACCGGAGAAATGCTCATGTGGCTTCCTCGAGGCACCGTAACATTCAGTACCTTCGAAAATACTTTGAGAGACGCAGCCATGGGCATGGAAATCTACCAGAAGTTTCGCGAATACGTCAACCTCGAGGAATTTACGGCTGGAGGTCCACACCCTATCTACATTCGATACAAGTCGAGGACAAACGACGGCCAGTGGGTCAATTTCTGGATTAATGCCGAAAACATTGATCAGTCGTGGGATAGAGCTAGAAAGGTCATTCGTGGTTATAAGGTGGAGGATTACCGAGTGGGATTTGGCTGGGCTGCTGAGGTAGTTCCTGAACCGGATCGGGAGGCCTCCTCAAACTTGGTAATGATTGCTATTCTTGAGAAGCAGATTAAGGAAGTTGACTTATTGTTTTTACATTAAAGGAAGTCTTGAGTATGTACTCTCGCTTCTGCCATTCAGATTCTTTAATCTACATTCCAAACGTCTTGCAATCTTGCATCCTTACTGTGAACTCGCTTTATATCATCAATATCCTATCGATAACCACACTACTCATCAACTCGACGACTCGACTCCCAGCTCCAAACCCTGCCGCGCGCCATACCAACACTAACTCTCAACAGCTATGGAAGAACATCTTCCTCTTGAGATACTTAGATATCCTATATTTCCATATCGAGGAACCTTCGTATCAGCGTCGCTTTACCGTATGAATACCACTTCACGTTAACCTAAGGCGGCCTGCTACTGAGCTGGCTCTATTAGAAGCACTAGATAGTCATTCTATACATATATACATGTATATTTCCGAGACATCAAAGTCCCACTATAAGATGTTTCGAGTATTTCGAGTCACTAGCAAGAGAAGCTCTCCTCTACTACGCACAACAGCATAGCACACGAAGCTATGTATTCGAAACACGTTAGATAGTAAAAACACAGTAAACCCCACAGATATCATCCCAAAGAAGCAAAACACCTCTCAGACTCCAACACGCGATTCACGGAAAGGAGAGCTGAGCAACTAATCGACCGCGACGGATTGAATTAGCATGACCCTTTTCGGAGTCCACCGAGTAGAGTTTCTAGGATTTAGGTGTGAGAAGAAGGACGGATCTTTTAGGGGGGAAGAAGGTGATGCTTGGATTCTGGGATTCTTTATTGTGAGGTGAGGAATGTCATATAATTGTTTGGTGATGTTACGACGGGAGTTTACTGGGGCTGGGGCTTTTCCTGAAGTAAGGTAGTTATTAAGAAATATCTTGGACACCTCTTTAAAAGATCTTAGCTGATAAAGATGACTTGCATAGAGTCGTGAGTCTAAAAATCTATGGTAATCTCACCAAGGAGTAATCGTGATTCATGATGTTGGTTGATGTGCAACAAGAACAATGCAAGGCATGTTCCAAGGTTTCTCGTTATCATCACATCGTATGCTCATCTACCACACACTATTGGTATAAACACAAATTACTACAACCCAGTCCTAACCACAATCTACATCAGCTCAACAGAGTGACTACATCCACCACCAACGTGGTGCGAAGAATGGTCCTCCTCTCGTGGGATCTCCTGCTTCCACTCCGATCTCTTCACGACGCGCTCTTCCCTTTTCCCAAGCCCCAAGCTCTCGAAGGACTCTCCGTAGGTCGCGACAGCGTGGGCGATAGCCTTTGTGTTCTGGATCCAAGCACCGACGTTGCAGTTGGCGACGTTGTCACCAGCAGCGTGGTAGTTGACGTCGTAAGCGACACCAGCCTGTCCACCGAAAAGCTGTGCCTCGGCAGGAGTCTTGAGAACCTCAGCACCGGTGAAAAGACCACCGACTGGCACACCAGCAGCTGCGAAAGCGGCGTAGTCAGAGCGGGAGTTGAATGCAGTAGGCACGTGATTCAGCCCAGCATCCTTGGTAAAGTAATCCTCAAACAGCTTCTCAGCAGCCGCACTTCCAGGAGGTCCAGAAATGTTGAATGCGCTTCCATCGCCGTCGTAGATAGCGTAAACATAGTTCGGCGAGGCAAGCATATCGAAGTTAAGGTAAAGAGTGATTTTCTCGAGTTCCTCAGCAGAGAGAGATTCAACGTATTTAGTCGAGCCAACCAATCCGACTTCTTCAGCTGACCACCAGCCAAATCTGATCGCGTTCTTGGTGGAGAACTTTGTCAATTGTTGTGCGATCTCGAGGAGAGCGATGGAGCCGGATCCGTTGTCGTTTATTCCTGGACCGGCTTTGACGGAATCGGAGTGAGCACCAGCAAGCAAGACGTTGTTTTGGTCTCCCCCCTTGGTCTGAGCAATGACGTTGTAGGTTGGGAGTTCAGTGACGAGAACGTCGAGAGCGACGGTCTTTGGGGCAGCGACGAGAGCAAGTCCCTCAACACGAGAGATCATAATTGTGGGCACGTAGTTGGGGTCTGCGGCTCCGAGGGTTCCACCAAGCGCAGAGTCGGCGTTGTTGTAGATTATTGCGGCAGTGGCCCCGGCGGAGGAGGCGAAGAGAGTCTTGACTGCGAAGTTGCAGGTTCCGCGGGAGATGAGGGCGATTTTCCCAGTGAGGTCGAGACCGGCATAATCAGCCTGTAGAATTATTAATACAAACTTATAATGTTGGGAAAGAGAGGTAAGACATACAGCATCACAACCCAAGTTTGGCACCGCAACAGTCACTCCAGTTGGCTTTCCATTTGGCGTGAAAGTCAAAGGCTCAGCAGCGACAGACTTGCCATCGACAGTCAAACTCGCACTAGCACTCTGTGTCAAGAACTCGTGGTACTCAACGGTGTAATAATCGCTGAGCTTCTTGATGGACTCGTACAACCACTCGTAGGTGGCTTTGTGGCCTGGAGTGAAAATCTGACGATTTCGCTGGGGAGTGGAGTAGGCGAATCCCTCGAGGGTCTTAGCTTTGGCGAGGAGCTCTGAGCGGAGGAGGACGCGGCGAAGTTGGTTCTAAGAGAACTCATTAGTTTTGAGAGATACATGTGGTGTATGAAAGGTGTACGTACCGACTGAACAGGAGGCAACGCTCTTGGCTCAAGGACCTCCTCAGCAGAAACGACTGAGGAGACAGCAGCCAAAGAGGCGGCGAGGAGCTGGAACTTCATTCTGAGATAAGTATATCTGGAAAGAATGGGATGAGGATGTCCAAGTGATTTCAAACCGAAAAGTGAGAATCACACGTCAGGCGAGGACTAAAGAGCTCACCCCAGAACTTGGGGAATTGAGGGGTTTTATAGCTACTGCTTGGGAATATCAATACTACCTCATTACATATTGCGATCTTGGAATCCTATCGGCAGCTTGCCACCTCGAGGCTGAGCCGAAGTCGAGCAGCCTCGCACTAGATGCATTCTCGGAAGGAGACAAGGGAAGTGGCTTGTACACCATCTTCAATCTTGATAACCGCCATCCACAACGTCGCATAATAAGCTCAGAACAGCCGCATAAACAAGGCACCAAGCCTCTCCAAGCCTCTCCAAGCATTGTCAATAAACATATCCCAACTCTTATTCGGCAACATTAAGGTACGAAGACTCGACAAGCACGAACTACCCCAATAGTTTCCTCATTCATCAAATCAGGTGCAAGAGAACGGGTGCCAAGCATCGCATGATCGACAGCACCTGCTTATCTCGTCCCTCCGTTCCACTACGCCAAGTTGGCGCCCAGAGCCGCCGCGTGAACGGGAAAGGAAGGTCTGGAGGAAGCCAAGACTCACGAGTGAGTTAGCTCCTTTCTAGAAGGCTGGCTCGGCTGGTAAAGAAGCAGATGCGCGAATTGAAAAAGATAGGGTAGTTTGACTGCATGATGCGGGGTAAGTAACGTAAATGAACGCTGGTACTTTCGATTTTGCCACCGTTTTTGCCGTGGTATTGTTTGCGACTTGGCTGTGCTTGGCAACAGAATTATGATAAGAACGATAATTGCGAGATTTCATTCTGTATTGGAAATATACACTGCAGAAGGGAAGAAAAGGGAGAGGAAATGCAAGAGAAAAAGATGAGAAACTATGAAAGATCTAAAGAATAAGTTTGGTACCACTTGGTGTGAAGGTAAATGATGAAATGTTTGAACAGACCGTCAATGCTATCTTGAAATCTGATCCATCGTTCATCTACTCTAGTCACTTCGAAATCCGTTCATGGTGAACGAACGCTTAAATCATCATCTCGTCGATCTCATGTTCCTCGGATAGCATCATGCTGCTGTCTACGTCTAGATTCCCTAACAAGTCAATATCACTATCCTCCAGCAACATTGACCGTGCATCGTGATGTCGAGCCATTGACCACTCATCCCCCAATAGCGATTCATTGGTATCATCCTCGATGGCACGTTGCTCCCACTTTGCATCATAGTGATGTTCTTCATCTTCGAGCAACAATTTCTCGTCCTCATCGTCCCAGAACATCATGTCATCGTCTGCTACCTCGATCTTTGCGTCAGTTTCATATCCAACTTCATTACCGTCATACGTCTCCAGCATATCTTCGAACTCGCTATCAGCGTCTTCCAGTCCTGTAGTTTCTGCGCGCCAGATCCTCCTCCCAGCTGACCTATCAAACAACTTTCTCTGCATCATCTCCCATAGCTTCGATTGTACTACTGCCGATAACCTTTCTTCAGTACCTGGCTCGCCTAAGTCGTGATCAGGGCTAGACAGCACCGAAGGGGCAATACTGGAAAGTTGCAGGAGTTTGCGCCGCAGACTGGGCCTTTGTACATTTCGTGGCATTGAGTATGAAAGAGCATGCGAAATTGTAGGTAAGAACCGCGAGTTAACTGCCATCGACTGAAGTAGGACATTAGAAAGTGGATGGCAGGCGAGAGAAATGAGACTGATTCTTACGTTCTTGAAGCCCGGACTGAACATGCTTGGGACCAAATTGGTTATCGTGAGTTGTGGAAGCTTTTTGAATGAAACATCACGTGCTCGTAAGCATGGCCGAGAAACATCTGCGCCCATCAGTGTCCGGAAAGCTGTATCTGCAAGCATCATTGACGCTGGGTTATCCATCAGGGACAAGGGTTGACTGGGAGGTCCCCTTAAAAAGGGCTTGTTTCCTTGGCCTACCGACGACTCAGAGGAAATGGCGGATAGCTGTGATGCTTGTGAAGAGAAGATTTGCGATGCAACTTTTGGCGACTGTGAGGATAACAAGTTGTCCTCTTTGAGATCTTCAATGGCTTCATCACTGTCGTATTCGTCATCTAGCAGCATTTTATCGTTGTCTTGTGCCACCTGTGGTGCCCCTGACTCTTTGAATGAATTGTCCAATATCATTTCCTCTTGTTCATCCTTGGCAACATTACCGTCCTTGATAGCATTGCTCTGCTTCAACTGGCGTCGATAGCGGAGGAGAGAGTTCAGCTGTTCTAGCTCGTCTGTTAGCAGCAATAGCAGTATCGAACACAGCACACGTTGGGGGAAGAAGTAAAACCCACGCCTTTTGAGCCCTGTCTCAACCATCAACTGACACTTTTCCTCCCTCGTCGGATACATGTTGTCTGAATGTGAATCAACCCAAGCACCCACCATGTGGACAGCCTTTTGAAAAATCTTTCTCGTCTCCTTTGTTCTTCCATCACTGATCAAGCGATGCGCTGGTGGCTGTGCATGAGTATCTTCCTCGGAGTCGCGTTTGATTTTCAGTGACCTTGATCCAAGCCCAGGCGGGAGCTGATCCTTAGACGTTGAAGGGGGCATGGCTCCAAACAATCCTTCCACGTACCTAGATAAGTCTTTGAGACCCTCGACGGCCTCCTCCAGCGATGGAAAGTATGCCTGGGACGGACCGATGGTGTCTGCCGGGACATCAAGTAGCATATTATCAACTGCTTCAAGCTCTGCAGAGTTTTCGTCCCTGACATCAAAACCTGTCGTGGTTTCTACTACAGACTTCTGAAGTATGGAGCCGAAATCTAACTGGATCCGTAACTTCACCAACTCCAGACACAGCACTTCCGGAGGAGGGGCTACGTCGACATCTCCGATCCATGCCGCAAGCTCTTCTGAGTCCGCCGGTGGCTTGACGCTGTGGTTTATGTAGATTGAGATACGGGAAGATATTTCGGTGGGAACGTCAGGGAATATGTCCAGTGATGTTGAGAGTATGAGTTGGTTCCATGCCTTGCAATTTTCAGTCGAGCCCTCATTGACGATCAAGAAAGAGAGTACCTTTGCATCTCGTATCTGGCAGCCCAAGGCTGCGAGCACGGTACCGCTGTTGAGCCTGGGCAATGGCTTACCGTCATGCAGGACCTCGATATCGATTCGACAGCCTCGTCCTCGTGTTATCCAAAGCTTTCTCGACTGTAAAGCTTGGACAAAGACATCATCGCCAAGGTCAGTAACGGAACTCGGGCCTTTGAACTCTGCACAGGATGTGATCTCGAGCTTTAGAGACTCGGCAGAACGGGCCAAGCTGAAACTGCCCAGCTGGAGAATTCTGGCAGGCATGGCGGCATCATATCTCAAGACTTTTCTTGTTAGCCTTACTGCCGTATAACGCCATCTGCACGCGGCTGAGTACGAGTGGTAAGTGGAGTTAATGTGCCTGTTGCATGTATGTAAGTTGTGGTATTAATGAGCATAGCAGTGCATTGAGTCTTGGTCTTGCTTGTCAGATCTCTGATGATTAATCTGATCCAAACATATAAGCTGATCGAGAGTGGAAGTAGAACGAGTGTTGGTGTTTAGGACAAGAGAGAACAAGAGGACCAGGAGACTGAGACGAGGCTCACAAGCCCAAGCTTCCACTACTTACTTAGAACTAGCGCTCAGCCCTATACAGCTAGCACAACTCCTTCTGCCGCTCCACACCGCCGTCACCCTCCACGGCCTTACTGTGTCTACGCGTTGATTGGTCATGTCCTTGCAGCAGTGATTCCATCTTCCCACCCGTGTACAGTAGGTAGTAGTTCCGTCCCTATGACGAACCTTTTGATCCACCTGCAGTCAGCCAGTCAAATAAAACATTCCAGTACCAGTACCAGCACCAGCCAGTCCCTTGCCTGCCGACATCCGGAAATAATAGGAGACGAGGCCCAGCAGTCAGTACAATCTTCAAGCCTTCCAAGCCTGGTCTTCCCCATCAGACCCGCCAGTGACGATTTTGCCTTTTGGCTTTTTCATTTCTGCTTCCTGCCCTTCCCTTCCCTTCCCTTCCTTTCCCTCCTCTGCCGTCTTCACCATGGTGTTAAGTAACGTGGGATCCCTGGTCCTCAACCTCCTTATCTTCATCACGACTCTCGTCAATTTCAGCTACGCCCTCACTTCCTTGGACACCTTCCTTATCTTGGCTCTCTACGCCGTCTCCAAGATCTTCGTCACGGCCCCTGAAGAGGGCATCTTTGCTAAATGTCAACTCCGACACCTCTACCACGACGGTTGAATGCTCTACAAGACGAAGAGATTCCTGAGAATGGATATCGGACACCGAGATCTTTGGAAGAAGCGAGAAGCTTAGATGATGGACCTCTATTCTTGGGCAATTCTGATAAGGAGAGCAAGGGGAGGAGAGGGAGAGTGGCTTATAATGGGATGGATGATACAGCCGACGAATTGAGCTCCGGAGCGAAGACGAGTCCGCAGACTAGCAATGGAACGGATCAAGAGGAGACAGTCAATGGCATAAAACCTGGATCTGGTGGAATGATAAAGGTCGGGTTCAGAGACAGGATTGCTTGCTATACTTGGACCTGGTTTACAATGAACATGGCTACAGGTCAGTGGGTTCTGGGTTTGAGTCTGGCTCTGGGGATGCTCGTCGAGTTTGAAGTAAAGAAGTCCAGCTAATTCTGCCGTTTACACAGGTGGCATTGCAAATGTACTCCATAGCAGTAAGATCCCCCTAAATTCTTCCCTCAAGGTCGTTACTCATATTCTCTAGTTCCATACGAGTCTGAATGGTTGCGTATAATCGGTGTAATACTATTCTTGTGCAACATTGCCTTGTTCCTCATGAATTGTATTTTCATTACTCTACGATTCAACTTCCGTCCAGGCTCGTTTAGAGGGTCTTTTACTAGTCCCTCCGAGTCCCTATTCGTACCTGCATCTGTAAGTTACACCACATGGCTTGTGTCATCAGGCTGTCGCTAACCTTTGTCTAGGTCGTCTCGTGAGTTCCCATTGCCACATATCTCTTGCCACCTAAATTCTTACAATCTACAGTCTTGGTACAATCTTAATCAATCTCTGCCAATACGGCATCCCGTACACGGGTCCCTGGTTTCAGACCGTAATGCAAGTATGTTTCTGGGCCTACGTCTCATTAAGCGTAATCGCCAGCTCGGGAATCTACTTGATCATTTGGTCAACACAGTTCGTCCCCCTCTCCCATTTCCAAATTCCATTTTCTCCCCTCCCCCAAACACATGCTAAATATCACAGATCCTTCCCCATCAACCAAATGACCCCCGTCTGGATTTTCCCCGCCTACCCGCTCCTCCTGGTCGCTCCATTTGCAGCGAATTTGATCTCCGCGCTGCCTGACGAGGCCGCTGCGACGCGAATCAACGCCATCGCTATTACATTTGGTGCGGTCTGCTTGCAAGGCACCGGCTTCCTCGTCAGCCTCATGATATACTCGGCCTTCATC
>JACBAH010006795.1:0-15185 GCA_014282315.1 Neospermospora avenae | reverse complement strand
CCCCAAATCTTTCCCTTCCTTCTCAGACTCCATTGATTTTCTCAGCCTTACCTAGTATGATGAGTAAATGAGCGCTGACGATGAACTAGAAACCTTTCAGTCCTTGTCCTTAGGGCCCTACCCGTCAGAACCGCGATATAATTTGGAATCTCTCGAATAGTGGTGTAGTTCAGCTAGCTACTTACTTCCTTACATAGTTAGTAACTGACTAAACTCAGCATCTCTCAGAGTCGCAGTCTGAAACTGCTCCTTTCTTATATCTTTTTCTGATTTTCATCATTCGTAATGTTTCGCTACTTACTCTACCATTATAGTAGGAAGAAGCACGAATGAATGATTGATGGGTTCTATGTAGCTTCAATGTAGCAAGTCAACACAGTACATCACGACACGGCATGGCAAAGCACAGTACCAAAAGTGACCACACATTCAAGCCAGGCAGAAGATAGAGCCAAGAAATAGTGAGATAGAGGTGAAAAAATATATCTTTCTACTAAGACAAAAAGACCAGAACGGAAATGTAACAGTTACAAGTGAAAACGCCTCCCTGAAATCCAGCCCAGCCCAGCCCATCCTTTTATCAGCCAGATCAGACCAAACTAGCCATGCTATGCAAACACTCTCCTTTTCCTCCCTCCTCTGTCTCTTGCCTTCCCCTTACGTTTACGTTTACCACATCTCTCCTCTCCTCCCTCTTCTCAACACCCCAACTACTTCACTTCATCTTACTCAAGAAACCCCCCAAATCAAACTCCTCCTCATACTGCTTATCATCCCACAACTCGCCCAGATCATCCAGCCACCCTTTCTTCCCCTTCTCCCTGACCTCCCCAGTAGCATCCACCATGTCCTCTTCATTACCCCCATCGCCATTAGCTCCAGAAGGTTTATCAATACCGTCAGCTGTTTCGCCGAGATTGAAGAGGTCGAGGATCTGGTCTGTTTCCATGGTGCCGAGACCGGCGTTCTGTTGATTGACGACTGTTGATGCTACATCGATTTTGAAACGTTGGAGTCTGTGAGAGATGGGGTTAGCTTATTCATTTAAATCATATTTTGGAAGATTGAGTTGAAGAATGTGGAGGTGGAAGGGAGTACTCACGACATGATCTTCTCCTCCAAAGTCCCCCGTGTAATCAACCGATAAACATTAACAACCTTCTTCTGCCCAATCCGATGGGCCCGATCCATAGCCTGCAGATCCTTCTGCGGATTCCAGTCATGCTCCACAAAGATAACCGTATCGGCACCCGTCAAATTTAGTCCCAGACCACCGACACTAGTCGTCAAAAGCAAACAATCATAACTTGGATCCGAATTGAATTTATTCACGATATCTTGACGTTTTGACGCGTCGACTGAACCATCCATGCGGAGGAATTGCACAGAGGGTAACATCTTCTTCAAGACATCGTTTTGGACCATATCGAGCATCTCTTTCATCTGGCAGAAGATGAGGGCGCGGTGGGGTGAGACGAAAGATGTTTCGGTTGTAACTTCATTCTCCGAGGAAGGTTCGTTGCCGATCCCGCAGTCAACGAGGAGGTCGCGGAGAGCAGTGAGTTTAGGTGCGTGAATTGGGTCACGAAGGCTAGTTCCTTGTTTCGCAAGGAGCTTTTGCGTTTCTTCGTATTGCTTATGTCCTTCTTTCATGACGAGTGCCGGGGAATTGCAAAGCTTGCGCATGTATTGTAGGGCTTGGAAGATATGTTGTTTGGCTTCTTTGTCACCGGAAGAGGCCTTCTCGGCGAGTGTCTTGCCCTCCTTTTTGGTGAAGTCATCGAAGAGCTTCTTTTGGAGGTCGCTGAGGTCACAGTAGTAGTTTTGGAGGATCTTGGGGGGAAGATCGTCGAGGACTTCTTCTTTGAGGCGGCGGAGGAGGAAAGGGAGGACTTGTTTGTGGAGAGCTTCGATGGCGAGGGCTCCGGCTTCTTGTTCTTTGGAAGAGGATTTGCTATAGCGACTTGCTGCGATGGGCTTGGCGAAACGGTCGAGGAAGACTTTTTCTGTCCCCAGGAAACCGGGCATGAGAAAGTCGAAGAGAGACCAGAGCTCCAAGACATTGTTCTGAATGGGTGTACCAGATAGGATGAGTCTGTGGTTGCTAAGAAGTTTCTTCACTGCCATGGTGACCTTTGCTCTTGGGTTTTTGATCAGATGACCTTCATCCAAAACAAGATAGTTCCAATTGATGCCTGTAAGGAGATCGGCGTCATTGCGGCAAATATCGTAAGACGTGATAACAATATCGGTGTTCCCAAGCTTGTCTTGTAGTCGAGCTCGATCTGCTGGAGGGCCAACATATGCTGTGCATGTAAGAAACGGGGCGTAGGTGTTGATCTCCATCTGCCAATGACCAGACAGTGTGGGAGGGCAAACGATGAGGGAGGGCATTCTCCGAACATCAGGAGAACCAGTTTTGGCGAATTCGTCGGCTCGATTGTGGTGATCACTTGCCACAATGCATAATGTCTGCAAAGTCTTTCCAAGACCCATGTCATCGCAGAGAATGCCATGAAGATGGTACTTATTCAAGAAGTTCAGCCAGTTCACACCTTCTTGCTGGTAAGATCTGAGTGTTGCCTTGATGGCGACTGGGATATTGAATGGCTCGACCTTGTGGGGATCTAGTAATTGAGCGATAAACATTCGCTCTCGGTCACGGCCCTTCAGTAATTCTTGAGATAGACCAGGGGGATCTGGAATACCTGCTTCAAGTGGCACGAGCTTGACAAGTGTAGCGAAGGTGGTTGTCGCAATTATTCGAACATCATTATCGGAATCACTCATCCGACCAAGGACAGGTACGATCAGGAAAATGACATATGGCAGAATGTTGTCGCCCATGACATGGATGAGATGGTAGATGGACTCTATAGCACCTTGTCGATAGTTCAAATCGATAGGGTTGCTGATAGAAGGCAGGACCTTTTCGACAAGCATGGTCATAGCTTCAATGGTCATGACACTGCATACTGTCGCAAGACATTTGGCAGCCATGTATCTAAAGACTGATAGTTCCGAATGAAGGGCTCTGATGACCAATGGTAGGAGCTTGATGATGAAGGGATGCAGGTCCTTGTCGAAAGTTGGAGTCAATGCACGGAGAACTGACATGCCATCAATAGCTGCTTGGCCAGTCTCTTTCTCTGGATCCTTGGTATCTTCTGGAAGGTCACCAGCAAATGCATGGGTAAGAGCGTCTTCCATGATGGTCTTGAGCGTAGGCACTTTCTCAAGCAAGTTGGGGCCGAAGATGTTGGATAGTTGCTCCAACGCTTCCTTTGCACCCCTTCTAACGATTCTTGCATTCCTAGCCTCGAGTGCAAACTTGGCGGCATCAGGATGATCTCTTCTGTCCTCTTCTTTTCGTAGAGATAAGATATTGTCCTTGAATGCTGCATTTGGCGCAAACTCTGGCGTTTCTGAAGTGTCAATACAACTGAATTTGGCCAGATTCGATACGACCTTTGCGGCTGGAGCAGCACGACCACCATCAGCGAAAAGCTCGATAAGTCTCGCAATGGATGCAGCTGAGCGTTGCTGTAATTCGGCATTCTCTTCCTTCTTCACACTGTCCATCATTCCTTTGATGATGTGAGTTGGCTTCTTCGGCGAGTACTTCATCGCGGTTAAAGCACTTGCGGCTGCAGCCTTGATCCGGATATCGCGCTGCTCCTTTATAGTCTTAGCAGTTTCAATGACCTCGGCGACATTGTTTCGTGCTTCAGACAAGGACTGTGTCGAGATCAATCGCTGACTAGGTGGCATAGCTTTCTTCAGCCTCTCGAAATCATCATTGACAACCTTATCGGCCGTTTGGATCGAGAAAGCGTCCGGCCCAGCTTCTGGCTCGCCTTGAACAACAACAGCAAGAATTGGCAACTTTCCCTGAGACACCTTACCAACATCTCTGAAAGTATTGAGAAGTTGAGAACATTGTGCCCGGACGAGCTGCGTGAAGCTCACGAGATCCCGGTAATGTGACGGCCGTTCACTCTCCACGATCTTTTGAAGAGGAGTGATGAATCTTGCTGGCTGCTCCTTCGAAGTACAATTCTTCGCATACTCGTCAACTATTAATGCTGCTGTCAGCTGTGTTGAGGAGAAAGCAGACGTTAGACTTGGAATAATCTTGCTGTCGTAGGCTTCGAGTTGGCCACCTGGAACCAGGGACATGATCAAGCCCATAGCTCGAGCTGCCGAAACTCGTGATCTGATTAATATGTCCATCCCGACCAGATCCACGTCACCTTGCATCATGTGGCCATCCACATCATGTGACGATGAAGTAGGTACAGGTTCGAGATTCTTGGTCGACTTACGTCTCTGCTTTTTAGGTGGCGGTGCCGAAGGTGAGGGAGGCGAGACTGGACGTGTTGGAGTGGGTATGAACCCACTAGGCATGGAATACGTGCTTCCTGATGGTTTCTGGAAAAGAGTGGCGTTCATTGGCAGAGGGTGTCGAGAAACACCGATAGGATGGAGAGTCAATTCCATTAGAGGACCAACATGTGCTGAGAACTGCTCTGCAAGATCTTCTGGATCTTTCGCAAGATAATTCACTAATGCTGCCCAGACTTGTAATGAGAGATTCAAAGTGTCCGGATTTCGCTCAACAAGGATATTTTGGTAAATCAGCCGTAGAATCTTCCCATTCAGCCAATCTCGAGTGCCTTCGCCCTCGATGTTGACGAAGGTCATGAGCGCTCTCAAAACAGCTGATCGGACTGATGTAATGGTGTGTCGGAGGAATGGGTACAGTCGTGGTACTAGTAGAGCGAAAGACTGTTCTGAATCTCTTGCCGCATTCTGCTTCATTGCCTCGAGCACTTCGGGGAAACTGCAGAGCTTAGCAAGAAGGTCCATGATCTGACCAGTACTGGCACTAAGATCATCGCCGAGATTTGACAAGCATTCCCAGACAATGTTGATGAGCCCATCTAATGCTTCTGGTCGCAGGTTGACAAACTCCTTGGCGATTGGTATGAGTGTTGCTGCACTCACTGAGCGAACATCGTCGTCAAAATCGCCGAGGCCTTTCATGACAGCTTGGATGACACCGTCGATCAAATCACTGTCTTTCAGCAGAAGATCGTTCCGTACAGCCACGAGGTAGCGCAGTCCGATCATACCGCCGTGGCAAATAGCCCAACCAGGCTTGGTCAATTGAAGATCATCCTGGATTACCATTCGTAGTAATATTCGATGAACGGCATAGACGGTGGTGGGTGGTAGATGAATGAGTAGAGCACCCAGAGTCTGTCCTACGGTCTCGCGAATAGGAGCTACCACGGTGTCTGATACGTAGTCGCCAAATCGGTCCAGCATGAAGATGCAGCATAACCGGCAGGCAAGGTCGTCCAGATACCTGCGATTGGTGGTGTCGTTTTCTGCACGCGTCTTTCCCATTGCTCGGCCTGCTCCTCCACCATGGACTCGAATGATCTCTCTCAAACCCATTGCAGCACCATGCCGTGTCTCCCACACAGAATCGAATAAGTCCACCATGAGAAATTCACACAGTCGCTCATAAGGCCATTCGCCACCGTCTACCTCTTCCTCCGTCTGAAGTTCAGACTTGATCGGTAGTACAGGGCCTTTGAATTCAGAAACAACTTTGCTGTCCTCGTCGACTTCGGAACTTCTGTCCAAGCTGAAATAGTCAGGAACGCCATTTCCGTTCATTGTGGCATCGTCCACGATATCTGACATCGTACTGTCTGCGCTGAGATCCATAGAACCCATAGTACTGGAGCGTCGAATTGATAGATCGACCAGCCTACTTTTGCTTCCAGCATTTTGAGCCTCTCGTTTCCTTTTGCGCTTCAGTTGATTCAATTGACGGGCACTGAGGCCTGATTCCTCAGAAGGGGTACTGGGGGTCTTTTCGAGGCTGCCGTTTGAACTGCGAGGCATGGCGGCAGAGGATACATTTGATTTGAGCGGGGGCAGATCAATGTCCATTTCTTCCTCCAAGTACTCTCCTAGTAGACCCAGTCGTCCGGACAAGGTTTTCTTTTGATGCTCGAGTCGCTGTGCCGGGTCAAGCTGCGCAAGAGCGTAGTCGACACTCTTTCCATCTCCTCTACTTAGCTCCTTTCCATATTTGAGAATTGACACGACATCAAGTGTTTTGAGACTCAGTTGACCCTCACCAAATGGTAAATCATCAACTGGTTCCTCTTTCTTGATTGTTGAATCTTCTTCTTCCTTCTTTTCGCTCTTTGCAAATCCATCGCCAGTGTTTGGATCATACTTCTCGGCGTTGTCAACGATACCTCCCAAAGCCTTGGCGGCTGCTATGCGAGTGTCCCATGTTTTGTGACGGAGATAAGGGACCACTCGTGTGAGAAGGTTGAATAGCTCTTCAGGATGTGCTTTCTGAACATCAGCTAATTGCTGAGCAGCTGTGTTCCGAATCAGCTGAGTGCTTCCAGTCTCCAAAAGCCTGGAGATATGTCAGCATTTCTATAGCGATTATTAGATGGGAACCTTTGTGTCTCAAGTGACAGCCGAGTTGGAGTTGTATACGCACGTGACAAGGCGATCGAGTCTGTTTCAGACGTGTGTTAGCGCGAGTTCGAGTCCATATTGCTGGGGTCTTGTTAATATATCTTACCTTGAAGCCATCGTTCCTTACTACGCCCAACGCGTTCCTCTGTCTTCAGGAAGGATTGCGATTGATGATTGGACACGCCATAGGAAAGTAGAAATCGCGGTTGCGATAGATTGTTTGTATTGGAAGGTTGAGTTGAAAGGTGTATTGAATGAATGAATTACCGATGGCAATGTAGCAAAGGAATGCGTCTTTATGATTTCGCACTTTTTGTCTGCTCCTTCTCTCATTGTCAGCCTCGTTGTCTTGTCTATTCCTGGCTAAGGAAATAGGTCGGTATGTGAAGGAGGCTGTGGGTCTTTTCACCAAGACGCAATTTCCTGGGATGTGATTGGCCGGTTGTGTTATTGTCTTTTCCCGTTCCTTTCGCCTTTCGCGTACTGGACGGCGCAAGACAATATCATTGGCTGGAAAGTGCATGCCAAGCCACAGCCACTAGCCACCAGCCACAGGAGTTTCAGGCACAAATACATGTATTGTTGCAACGTGACCAGACCAGAACAGTGCAGATGATAGATTTCGGAAAACTTACCTTAAATTTCAAGTTCGGTATTTGAGGTTGAGGTATTTGTGGATCTCCGTGGTGTGATCCAGATCCTGATCAATGTGGGTGGGTATTGAGTATTGGGTATTGGGTATTGGAGAGGGAGCCGTGATATGCCGGGTCCGGGTTATTGGTGGTGCACTGGTGGGTGGTGGAGATGGTGGTGTGTCAGCTGATTGGGGGCTGCTTCCTTGCAAGGGCTGGGGCTGGGCGAGGCTGGTTGTTTTTGTCGCACGCGGCAGCTCAGCTCAGCGCAGCGCAGCGGTCACCTTTCGTCTTGGGGCGATGGTGCCTTAAGAGTCATCAATAAATACCTGCGCGGTGGGGCCTGTTGCGCCCCGACAATGCTCGCTTACCCTTAGCGTCAGCGACCCCTGTCGCTCTTGCCTCACTAAAGATGAGAGGATCAATGAGAACGACTGTTCGTCATCATGGATAGGGGCTCGACGGATCGCATTCATGAGGGCGGCGACGGGGAACCCAAAGGTGAGTTTTGATATCAACAGCAGCAAACAAACCCAACCCAACCCAACCCTTCATGTCGAAGCACACTTTCCCCGACTCGAGCGCCAATCAGGAGACGAGGTGGATGAGTAAGGTACCTATGAAGGCATGTCCAAGTCAGTCAGTCAGTCTGCATGCGCTGCAACAAACACCACACCGGCGGAGGGAGGGATCGCATTTCTCGGATGATCCTTGCCCAATAATAAAAGCCTGTCCGGCCTGCAAAGGCTGCAAAGAAAACATCGCAAAGCAAAGCACCGCAAAGCAAAGCAAAGCAAATTTGAGCCTTTGTTTACAACTACCTACAACCCACTCGAGGAAAAGCATCAAAATTACAAGTTCAAGTAACAGTAAGACAAGGACAAGGCTGGATAATTAGGTAGGTACGTAGGCACGTAGGTACTATAGTCTATGGTACTGGCGCAATCCTCAGGGGCCGGGTCTTCATGGGAACTTGCAATTCGACAACATGCGTGATCTGATCGGATCTGCTGATCCTGCCGTCATTGGCCAGCCTGGCGTTTGCTCTACTCCATACTCTGGACCCTGAGACGGACGGCTGAAAAAGTCAATGACTCGAAACATGAAGATGGAGAATCTGATATGCTGCACATTGTCACCTTGGATTGATTCTTGGCTGCCTTCGACGGAGGTATTTCGAGTCACAACAATGGATCAATTGTCCTCGAGCTAGGATTTTCACTCGATGCCTACGGTCATTGTGATTCCTGCATCCAGTGACCAGAAAATGGAAGATGGAAACCATCTACAGTAGACTTTCTGACAATGGATGTGTGAGACGAAGCAAGGCGAGGCGAGGCTGATGGTGGTAACGGCTTACCGGTCGGTCTATGATTTGCCGCAACAAAGTTCATGATCGGGTCGACAATCTCGCAGGGAACAGACCAGTAATAGAACTAAAAAGTATATACTGGAAAGGAATATAGTTATCAATAGAAAGATGGACATCTACTTCCTTTTGGTGCATCCTGAAATTTGACATACTTCCATGACGGCTTTCCAGCCAAAGTATGCCTCGTGTTCTTCTCGTCGCATGAGGACAAGTCAGCAGCAGAAGCAGCTGGCCAGATTCCGCCGCCAGACGGGATTTCATCTTCATCGCACATCCAACGGGTCCTTGGCGCTCCCTAACCCAATACGGACTAGTGACCGCATAGATCCCAGCATGTCCCGACTCCGACTGCCAACTTTACAGTGAGGCATCGACATCCCAATCTCGGGGTCACAATGCAAGTCGCGGCCTCACTGCAAGAACTTCCATTCACATTCACCCACCTGACAGAATCATTAGTCCTATCCTCACACTTTTACAGCAGTCTTTTCTTCGAATTGTCAAGCGTACCAATGCGGTGACTAGGCACCACGAGCTCTAGCCGTCCTCTCGCTTTCGCCCTCGCCCTGGCCTTGGCGACATGGCTTCCTACAACCCTTCAATGCCCACGACTGCCCCTCGAACAGTATTCGGAGCACCAGTCCCCATGGCCGACCCTTCCGCTCCAGCTGGGACCTTTGCGCCGGGCACGAAGATCCAGGTAGGCAGCCAGAAAGTTGTTATCCAGAAGTACTTCTCCGAGGGAGGTTTCGCCCATGTCTACCTGGTCAAGATGCCCAAGCCCATTGATGGGACTGACATTGCCGTACTGAAACGAGTTGCGGTACCGGACAAAGAGCATTTGGCGAATATGCGGACCGAGGTGGAAACCATGAAGAAGCTGAAGGGGCACCGGCCGATTGTCACATACTACGATTCGCATGCGTCACAATTGAAGGGCGGGGGATACGAGGTGTTCCTACTGATGGAGTTTTGCAACGGGGGAGGGCTGATAGACTTTATGAATACACGATTGCAGAACCGCTTGACAGAACCAGAGATCATGAAGATATTCTCTGATGTCACGGAGGGAGTAGCATGCATGCATTATTTGAAGCCCCCGCTTCTGCATCGGGACTTGAAGGTCGAAAATGTTCTCATTACCTCGACTGGAAGTTCAAAGAGATTCAAGCTCTGCGATTTTGGATCGACCGCGCCGCCACACCCTGCGGCTACTACAGCTGCCGAGTGTAGATTGATTGAGGATGATGTGCAGAAACATACTACATTGCAATATCGGAGCCCGGAGATGGTGGACGTATATCGCAAGCAGCCGATTGACGAGAAGTCAGATATATGGGCCTTGGGTGTGCTACTGTATAAGTTGTGCTATTACACTACGCCATTCGAGGCCCAGGGACAGCTTGCCATTTTGAATGCCAGCTTTAAGTTCCCGAGCTACCCGCCATTCTCCGACAATCTGAAGAAGCTTATAGGTGAGTGCCTCGAAGAAGTGCGTAGATGTAGTACTGAAGTGATGCAGCCTCAATGTTAAAGGAGAATCCCAAGTCGCGCCCAAATGTCTATCAAGTGCTTCGAGAAGCATGTCTAATGCAGGGCCTGGCAGTTCCTATCAAAGATGTAGGTCCAGATGTTGGTATTCGTGATTTTTTTGCTTATATGTTTAGATATACGCTGGAAGAACACAATCAGAATCTAGACGGAACCAAGAGCTACCACTGAAAGAAGAGATCGCCTCACCACCACCTGTTGGGGCTGTATTTTCACCGCCTCCGCCTGCTCAACAAGCAATTCCAGATATTGTGCCGATGAGAAGGGGTAGACCTACGGCAGTTCCGCAGACTCCAGCGGCTAAACCAAGTCAGTCTCCAATGCGTGGTGCAAAAAGTGATCCTTGGGCAGCTCTAGATTCTAAAGCCACTTCTCCGGCTCTCGATGATGTGTCTGCCCGATTTCCCAGTCTGGACCAATTTTCCTTGCTCCATGATGGTGGAAAGTTTGACTTCGATAAAAGCTCTCCCACTAAACCGACGACAACTCGAGATCTAAATCAAAGAGTAGCAGAGAAGCTAGCTGATGATGCATTTGCTGTACCTGCTCAGTCGAAGCCTGCAACTCCTTCGGCGGCAAAATCATCCACCAACGTAGTCTCTCGTGCTCAGACGATAATCTCGAGAAATCCAGAATTACAACAGGCTTCCACCCCGACAATTGTCTATCAGCCAACACCTACACGACCACTGACAAGTTCCTACGTGTCGCAGGGGACTATGACTTCCCCAACTCCACCTCTTACCGGACAGCCAACAACTAACCATGCGCCCACACCCTCTTACCGGTTTCCACAGACCTCCGATCATCATCGATCATCGAGTCTTCCCAGAAATCAAGAGGCTGGGAATAGCTCACACCTTCAGCGACCAGAAGACAAGCAATCATTGCACCCCACCATACCACGTAACCCATCTTTCACAAAGCTGAGTCACGTAAGACCCTCATCTTCTTCTCGACCATCACTCGAGGCTGGCAGGCCTAGTCTCGAGGCACTGGAGCCAGTCGCAAGGACGAAATCTAGTAACTCGCGACCTCGACCATCGAGTACATATCTAGAATCGAACATGGACTTTCTCCGCGAGAAAGAAAAAGAGTCGAGCGGGAGACCGTCCCTCTCAGAGAAGCGTCCTTCATACAGAGGCCTAGAAACAGCCGTTGTTGACCCACCTTCTTCTGATGAAGAGACAATGATCGAGTCGAATGTTGAGTTCCTGCGCAATATGGAGGATCACGAGACCTCCAAGAAGGACAGGCGGCGGAGCAGTGGAGGCGGTCACAAGTCCAAGCGATCCAGCTTACCATCAATGTCTTTGTCTGGTACCAAGAATCTCCTAGCGGGTAAATTTGGTGATGCCTTCAAGCGATTCGAACATAACGCCAACGCACCATCGCAGCCGAGAACCCCAAGTCCTTTGAATGACATGGAGCGCAGGGATCTCACACCTATAGCTGGCTCGGAGGCCACCGACGGTCGAAGTGACGATGGTAACATGTTCGAAGACATGGACAACATGCCTCCCGAGCAACGACGCGAGATCGAACGAAGACGTCTTTCTATGGAAGAAAAGCGCGTGGCGAATGCCGCAGCGGAGTATCGCAAACGAATGGCTGATCGCGGTCCCACAGCACCTCGAAGTATAGGCGGCGTCTCCCGAGCAGCTAGCATCCAGAACAAAGTTCAAAGTCTGCTCGACGAAAACCAAGGTCCTTCACCTGTTAAAAAGACTGCAGAAGGCTACGGACGATTCACTGACACTGGACCTTCATCTTCCTCGTCACAATTCGAACAATCTGCAAATCCATACGCCAAACCTGCTGCTTCCCAGCTACGGAAACCAATTCCCCAATCTGTCGGAGGAGTAATTCATCCACGCACAGTGCCCATCACACAACCCACAGCCAACTACACTAAACCACGTACCCCTGTTCCACAACAGCAGAATCTCTCCCTCTCACACACACAATCAAATCCACAATCCCAACAACAACCCATCACTTCCCCTACAATGATCTCGCGCACTGGCCCCCGGCCGAACGCGCCTCCGAAACCAATGCATCTAAACAGCATATCTACCGGTCCCTCAAATTCCCACTCCCTGCTGCAGAACTCGCCGCCAAAGCAAACGTCGTCTTTCCCGCCGAGAGTTAGTAGTGTTCAAGCGAGACCGGATATGACGGCAAAGGAGAAGGAGGATTACATCGCGGATTTCAGTAAGCGATTTCCGAGCTTGAGTGGGATCGAGATGGTGGAGAGGAGCATTGATGGACCGGCTGGTGGAAGTGCTGGTGCTGTGAGGGAGAGTGGGGGTTTGAGGAGTAGGGAGGTCTAGGATCAGGATGGGTTTCGACGGGTGGGATGGCAGTGTGATATGAACGACGGATGATGATGAAAGATTGGAGGTGTAAATGGAATGGACAATACACAGTATGTCGGTTTACTTACATGACCTAGACTACAAATACATGGCATAGAGATAGTCTATGAGGGAATAGATGAAGATATCTAGCCAGATCATGGAATGATCCATCAAGCAATCGATCGATCAAGCGAGCTGAAGCCCTCAGCACTCAATTCGCGATTTGCGTATGTGAAAGTGAGCCTTTTGGACGTGCGAGCGGCAATTATTGACAATGGCCTAGAATCATTACCAAGCAATACGATAACTTTGCCAGTGCTATCTCCCATCAACGAAACTATTCTCGGTTTCCATTTCAACAATCAATCAGCGAATCCTCATAACAGCTTCCCATCAGCAGCTTGTCGGAGGTAAGTAGACAACCAGCTCATACGATCATACAATCAATCACACTATGGTGCTGGTGCTAGTGCGGCAGGTTAGCTGAAGGACTCCTCCAGTGAATGATAAGATGAGCCTTTATCATTTCAATATTTGGCGATTGGTAGAAAGTGACGGGAAATATGGCTGGAGAGGAGGTAGGAGATCGTTCTTGCCGTGGACAAGAGAGCTTGCTGGTGGTACTTGCTGGTCTTGCTTGCTGGTAGTACTTTCTTTACCTGAATATGTCACATCACATCATTCACTCTTAACTCCATTTTGATTTTCTAGGTAACATCATCATTCAACAAATACGGTCGAACATCGAATAACCCACTATCGTTAAACCTCTTTTTCCCATTCATTCGTTTTCTAGCAGTTTTAAGCATCGAATTATCTAGTCATCGACATATTCGCTATGGTGTCGTGGTATGATGTGACCGAGACAGGGATGGAGAGGGCGCAGGCTCGGCGACATGCTTGCTGGTGAGTCTCCTCTTCTATTTGATGTGGAACTATCTCGAGATGCTACTTGGAGATTTGGGAGATGATGATAGATTGGGACTGACAGGTGATTGTGGTAGCGCGGATCATGGCGAAGGTCCTTCTGGCTGGCTTCCTTCGGGCATTAATTCATATGGCATTGACACTCCGCCCGATTGGAATCAGTCTTGCGAAATTACTTCTGAGAGTTCTTCCAGTGACGACGCTTCCAGTGAGAATTCTTCTTACGAAGATGCCGCTGGTGAGATTGCTGTGGGCACGATTGTCACTCAAGATTCTGCTTCCTACTCTATTGCCACTCGCGCTCTTGCCTCTCACATCATTGCCTCTCGCGCTTCTACCAATGACGCGAAAGCCTCTGGTGAAGAAGAAAGTCCCATCTCAAACGGCCGAGAAGCGTCTAGCCGAGATGGCAAAGCCCCTTCTGATGACGTTGACTCTGGGTACAATGGCTCCTGTGAATCAGAAAACCCGATCTCAAAGCACGGAGACTCTGATGAGGCCACTCATGGTGAGAGATCCTCTGACACGACTGCCACGACTGCCTCGAACGGAGGAAACAATCCGATCTCAGAAGATGATGGACCTGATGATGCTACTTGTGAAGACGATGACGAGATGGTATACGAAATGGACTATGCCCCCGAATCTCCGCACGAAGGATGCTCGAGCAAGATTAGGAAGCTCAATGTCAAGGTCATACGTAAGGTCAAGAGCCTCCCAGTGAAATTGAAGCAGCTTGGGATATGTTTATGCCATCCTGACCTATGCCTGCGTAGCGAGCAACACAGAACATCATCGTAAACAAGCGAAGAGACATTCGTACACGCGGTCCAGAGGTTAGGAATAGATATTCTGGAACGCCGATAGCAAAGTTCCCTGGTTAGTTGATGTCATCGACCGTGACGGGTACCTGGTACTGAGCGTGACGTACTTTTTACCAGCGAATAGCTTGTGGAGCATTGTTAGCTAAGCGTATTTTATCGTATCAAGTCTTGTATAAGCCGAAACTGTTTCCGATGAATAATTTCACCGTTTCTCAAATTCTCTGTGATTGACAATTCCTGGTCTCGAAGCCAAGTCTCCCAGGATGTTGTTACTGTCGCAGGTGTTGACACTCGGCTAACTTTAGCGCATGTGGTTCTGTTGACTTTTAGTTTGGCTTAGATACGCTGAGGATGCTGATCTATGACTCATGTTGTCGATTCGTATCGTTTACATGAAGAGACAAAGACGATAGCCTAGAGGTGGTGGCATTATTTCGTTCCGTTGAATCCGTTCCAGAGGATGAGATGATTTTGTAACGATTTGGGATGAAGATTCCGAAAAAGTGAAAAATGTTTTGTGAAGTTGTCAAAAACAAGGAGCCAGAGAGAGCGGAGAAATTACGATGCGCACCATTTATGGTGCTCATGCTGATTTGGTGGTGTTTGTACTACTAGAGTTGGGTGGAATAGGGTGAATCATACTTGAAGCTTTAAGTAGATGTGAATCCTTCTGCGCGTTTTTTGGGAATGAGATTCGCTTGATTCGACGAGGGAGAAACTTGAGATTCATTGGTCGTCTGAATAAGCTCTGTGATTCTAATGCGACAGTTTACGAAGGGTCATGCGCGGAATGGGGTATAAGTGACATCAAATACAAGTATACAACGCACCTCAGATCCTCCTTCACAATATCTCCTCGAAATCGAGTCGCAACTTCAAGATATCGGACCAAGCACATACGAACCGAATACACACATACACTGGATACGATAAGAGACTGATCATTACCGATGGCATCAACAACCCCAAACACCGCACCATCTTCCCCGACCTCATCCAAACC
>JACBAH010006794.1:0-15133 GCA_014282315.1 Neospermospora avenae | reverse complement strand
CTCTTATACTACTAGAAAGCTCTAAAAATAAAGAGGAAAAGGATAGAATTTTCATAGGAAATAATTATATTTCTTTTAGTAATTAATTCATATAAATAATGAAATAAAAACATTACCTTAGTAGGAGATATATACTAAAACCTAATGACCGAAGTTTAGCCGAGCTGTGATAGTTTTGCTTACCTGTGATATTCGCTTTCCCCGACAGTAAGCGAGCCCCGAGCGAAACTGGAGGTGGGCCGGCTAGTATGCGATTCGTATTCCCGAATAAAATAATTTGTAGATTTTTCGACTAAGTAGGTATGTATCGAGCTTTCTTTTTCTTCTTGATTATGATAGACAAGAGGATCGAAATGAGCGTTCGCAAATGGATCTATCAATATGCCAATACTTCGAAGTCACTCCTCTCTCGTCAAGGTCCAGAGATGTACAACACGATAGCAAGGTAACGCGTAGCTCATAGTCGAAGACTCACCCCCACTACCGAGGTCGGTCACTACCCCTCCAAGTTCATAATTCTTCCCTCCTTCCACCACCCTCGAATGATAACGATACTCAATGACACCATTCAATCCCACCCACCTTCCATCCTCATTTCGCAGCGTAATGGATACGACATTGTGGAACCAGAAAGTGGGGGGCGCTAGGAAAAAATCAGATAAGATCCCCGCCAAAAGGATCTGATTAGATTCTTTTGCGCCCATACTGTAGAGCGGCGAGCACTTTAGACTTTCGGATAGATCCTTGTTCAAGTGGCATCTGATTAGATTAATCCTGCCAGCCCACTTCGCTTGCATCTTGCAGGTTCCGTCCACTTTCTTGCATGCACTGCATGCAACTAAGTTTGGTGAAGGAACATGCATCCAGGTAAGAGGAGCAGAGAACGTGGGTTGATGCCGAGGACAGCGGAAGATGATATGGGGGAGGAAAGAGATCTGTTAATGGATGAACTAGCTTGCTTGTCTGCCGAGACCGGCGGGTTGGGGTTTACTGTTGCTGGGTAGTAACAGAGCCGTTGTGTTGCTCAGTTGCTTGTTAGGAGGAAATGATCATTAGGCTATAGTATTGCGAAAACAGTACCGCTAAGGAAATCTCAAGATATTATTTGACTGAGTAGTACTCTTGAGTATACTTAGAGTCACTCAGAGTTTTCCGGGCATATCAGGTTCGAAATGTGAACTGGCGCAAATCAGCCCGACCAGGACTCGCAAGAGCTGAGCCGTGATTGCATAGGACTGTGCCTGCTCCGTGGAACAGGTGGAAAATTCAAAGCACAGTAAGAGCTTGCCACATTCTTGGAACCTCATCAGAAGTGGCAGAAGGAGAAAGCGCAGCAAGTAATTTACTTGTCTTGGACAACAAGTGAGAAGTCTCTGTCAGTCCGCATTGTGGTTTATGCTAGGTATTTCTTTTTCGCTACTACTACTATCTACTCAGCAACAGTCTGATGCATGACATTCGCCCTGTAACTTTCGCTCCGTCCTAACAACTCCTCATGACTCCCCCGATCCACACACCTCCCCTCCTCAATCAAGAAGATGATGTCCGCTTTCCGAATAGTATGTAGGCGATGCGCGATAGCAACTACCGTGATCCCATGCGCTGCTCTCGTCAAGCCATGCTGTAACAACCTCTCACTCTCTGCATCAAGTGCACTAGTACTTTCATCTAAGATCAACAAGTTAGGCTTTCTGACTAAAGCTCGTGCTATGGATAATCGCTGTTTCTGTCCACCAGAGAATTGATTCCCGTTTGGTCCGCAAAGAGTGTCGTAACCTTCAGGCAAAGCGACGATTGTGTCATGGATATTTGCCAATTTACACGCTTCTTCGATTTCGGCCTGAGTGACGGGATGAGAGGGACGCGCGCCGAGAGAGATATTAAATGAGATAGTGCCTTCGAATAATACACTATCTTGTGGTACGAGCGCGATATTATCGCGGAAATGGACGGAGCAATTTTTCGTGATGTCGATCCCGTCAATAAAAATAGAGCCTGATGAAGGTGTGTATAGGCGTTCGATGAGTGAGATGATGGTTGATTTACCTGCACCGCTAGGCCCGACTAAGGCATAGAATTTCCCAGGCTTGAGGTCGAGAGATAGGCCTTTAAGGACTTTGATATCTGGACGAGCAGGGTATGAGAAATGGACGTCGTTGAGCTGAACACTTGCTGCTCGAGCCGAGGACAGAGATACTGTTTTCTCGCCTGATGCTTCAACATCCGTCATCAGATTTCCGATTTTGCCTTGCATTTTATCGGAGCCTATCTCGATCAAGCTGAGGATTCTTACCATTGCTGCACGAGCACTGGATAACTCTGGCGCCAAGGCAAACATCTGACTCCACAGCAGAGCACTGACGAGAAGGGAGAAGACCACGATCAGGAATTGGGTTTGTGTGTAGTTTCCTGCGATGATTTGCTTGGCTCCCCACCAGTACGCTAATGCATTCACCAGATTGCCGAGCAAATAAGTGACTGCTTGCCAGAGACTTGCTTGAAGGGTAACTTTGAAGGTCTCTTTACGTGGGCCTTTGAGAGATTTGCGATAAGTTTGCAGAGTCTCTTCCTCGAGCGAGAAAGAAGCGATGGTTTTGATCGATGTAATTGCTTCGACGCCGATATCGACGGATTTCGTGTATGCTGTTTCGTGTTTCTCTTCGAACTGGCCGAGGACGCGAAGTTCCATCAGACCAGCTCCTAGAAGAAGTGGCACTAAAGCAAGGCAGACTAATGCGATCCTCCATGCGATGATGTGGGTTAAAATAATCGCTGCGACGAGATTGACGCTGATAGAGAATAATGTGCCGATGACTGAGCCACTCAGTCCGGCTAAGGCATTGCCGTCTCGAGTGATGTATGAGAGTAGCTGTGCCGGTGTTCGACCTTTCGATTGATGCCATTGGAGATCTTGTTCCATCAATGACCTGAAGGATAGGACTCGAACAGTATAAACAGTCTTTTCTGAAACCCAGCCAAATCCAGCCCAACTGATGAGGTTGGCAAAGAACTCGATGATAGCGAGGACGAAGAACATGAGACCGTAAAATTCACCTCGGCTTCGAATACTGTCGGGGCTTTTGCAGGGATTCAAACTACCAACTGTGTTTCCGAAGATGACGGCTTCGGCTGAGAAGGCACCGCCGACTGCAGTAGAGCCAATCAGAGCGAAAAAGATCATGAGTAGATGTGGTCGTAAGGCTGGTCCGTAACCTTTTACGAGAGACCAGAGAGTTTTTGAGAAGGGTTCTGGTTCTTCTTCGGGCTCGACTGTATCTTCGCTTGCAACGACTGCGTATTTCTCTAGATCCATGAAAGTATCCTTCTCGGTACTCACGTTAGTCAGAGTTTCCATATCAGATTTGCTGTCAGTATCTTTCGTTGGAGCTGAGCCCATAGTTTGCAATCTGACCAGCTCAGCGTAAGATTCATTCTTGGCCATCAATTCTGAGTGAGTTCCCTGTTCCAAGATATGTCCCTTGTGCATGACAATGATGTTGTCAGCGCTGGTGATTGTAGATAGACGATGCGCGATGGAGATCATCGTTCTGCCACTGGAGATACCTGCAATAGCTCGCTGGATACGCTGCTCACTTCTCGAATCAAGGGAGGCAGTAGCTTCGTCGAGAATGAGAACAGCTGGGTCTTTAACAAGTGCCCTAGCAAGGGATACTCGTTGTTTTTGACCGCCGCTGATCAATCGTCCGCTTGATCCTACATTTGTGCCATATCCATGCTGCAATGCAGTGATAAATACATCGGCGTCTGCGAGTGCGGCAGCTTTCATGACAAGATTGACGATTTCGACAACTTCTGGTCCTGCCTTCGCAGCAGCTGCTTCAAGGGTTTGACCTTCTCTGACTGCGCTTGCTACGTCTGCTAAGGTAGAGCTGAGTAATATCTGCTTCAAATGTGCATGGTTGGGATTGTTCGAATTTACAAGGCCATGAGCAATATTCTCCAGTAGTGAACGATCCAATAGCGAAGGTTCCTGCTGCACCAGACTGAGGAAGCTTCGCAGATCATGGACATTCACTCCTTTCAAATCATGACCATCGAATAAAATCTGACCCTCAGTAGGATCATACAATCTCCCCACTAGAGCTGCAATAGTCGATTTTCCACTTCCAGACTGGCCGACGATGGCAGTGTGTTTGTTGAGCGGGATGCTCAGATTAATCTTATCAAGAACGGTAATTTCTGGCCTGGAAGGATACGTAAAAGAGACATCCTTGAATTCAAAGCTCGCTTCAGACTGTGTAAGTCGAAGTCCAGATTCGCTTGTGCCGTCAATAGTCGGGACTCGATCCATGTCTCCTATCAACTTCTGGTACGAAGTAACTGCTGCGACGAACATGTGAAGGAATGGTGCGACTTGACTGAGAAGAAGGGAAGCTGGAAATGATTAGCTTTAATTTCCCGTCAACTCTCCGCAACTTACCTTCAACCAAGATGAAGATCACAGTGAAAACAGCTCCAACAGTAGTACCGCCATTTTCTCTTCGCACCGCAGCAGCAATCTGCTTACTTCCCTGCCAGAAAGCAAGACCATTCGCAGAGTACGCAACGAAATACAGAACACCTGATTGGATTCCAATCGCAGTAGCCTTCTTTAAACCTTCCTGCTCAGACGCTTCGAGTTCCTTCGAGAATTTCTGCTCAAGTCTCTCATTCGCACCAAAAGCTTGCACCACGACGATATTGCTTAATGCTTCTGAGGCGATAGAGGAAGCCTTCGCCGCATAATCTGACATGAGACCAGAGTATTTCTCGATATAATGACTTCCGACAAAAGACATCAAGAAATAAGCTGGGATCAAGGAGATGAGCATCGCAGCCAGTTTGGTGTCCTTGATGAATGCCACGATGTAGGCTGTGACGAAAAAAGAGAAGCTGGAAAGACATATTCCGACTTTCTCAGATGTACCTGATCGAATGGCTTGGATGTCGGTGTTGAGTCTCGACGCGACTTCTCCTGGCGGTAGATTGTCGAAGAATAATGGTTCTTGGCGGAGGAGGTTCTGTAAGTATGTCTCTCGAAGTCGTTGCGCAAGTCGGGCTCCCGTCAGTGTCCAACATAATAGATGGAGGTAGATCAAGACAAATTGAGCAAGTGCGAGGTACACGATCAAGAGAATTTTGCTGTTGATGTCGCTTTGCTCGTTGGCTCCTGAGCTTGTTGTCTCTGCTTGATCACATGTTGCTGCATTGAAATCATCGAGAAGTTGACCAAATACGATTCCGATGATTGGAAAGGGAATTCCTGAGCCAATTGCAGAAAAAATGGCTATCAAAAGTGTTACGATATCGCGTGACGAAGGTTTACCAGCTATAAGCAGCTTGGGATAACCAGAAAGCTGCTTGATGAAGGCCATTTAGTCTTGAGTCTTGAGAAAGCAATTGGACTTTGGCTTTCGAACTCTCAAGTAACAATTTCTCGTGAACGAAACAGCAACGATCATCGTACCAAGCTTCGTCCCAAGAACTAGGATTGTACATCTGGCTAGGCCAAAGCTTGACAGTAGCTTGACATGTGGACTGCCCCTGCCGGTCGGTACGACGACATCCATGCCTCCCTGCATCCAGATTATTAAAATTCGTACTGTCCGCTTTACGTAAACGTCCCCGATTAACTTCCAGTTTCTAGATTCCTGCCGAGATATTGTCTTCAGTGGCATGCATGCATCATGCAGCAAGCATCTGCCCCGTTGGAGTATCGCAGCATGTGCCAACGCCATCCGGAAACCTGGGCTGGATAGATGAAGAGAGTGAGAATATTTTCATCTGATAAGATTAGATTAGATCCAACCACCACAAAGGTGTGGGTGTACTCGGAGTCTCGGAAGGACTTGCCTTCCTTCTGTAAAGAGAAACATCTCCGTTGTCGAGGAGGGTGTGCGAGGAGTGAATTCATAAGATCCTGGATGGAGGTGGCATTGCGATATCGGCGCCAGATTTTAGAGATCATGTTGGAGAACATGGCCTTGAACTTTATTCAAAATAATATGCCGAACGGAAAGCATCCAGCCGTGGCTCTTTGGACTTGCCTCGGCTATCTTCTAAGGCTATTTTCAAGTATGAGCTTGAGTTCGAGCGGACGGAGAGCTGGCCCTCAGAATTCTCGTCTCAGCAGACTACACGTGACCTAGATCTTTTCACACAAGACATCAAGTTTGGACCAGCATTCGAATCTTGCAGAAGACGAGACTGATGAACTTGACACCACTTGACATTACATAGAACTCGCCCATCGAATACTTAGTAAGACATCAATAGGGCTCTACTAGCAGTACGAGAACACGTGCCGAGGGCCACTCTATAAGGCATGTTGCCTACCATTTCGAAAGAATGTTCAACATCAACATCGAGCAGTTTGAACACAGCCCGGTGGAGACCGTGGAGTGTATCAAACGCATTTACTGATAAGCGAGACTCTTGACCAATGAGGTGCACTTCATTCAATAATAAGATCTCCAAGTCATTCTATCTTCCATTCTGCATTGATATTCTAAGTAAGAGAAGCGAAATAATGTGGTGTATGGGAAACTATCCCACCCAGGAATCCCGAGCAAGAGATTTCTTGTACGTAGTCTCAAAATCGGAGACATATCATGCCTTTGAGCACTTCCCAGATTTACAGACCAAATCATCTGCACAATCGTCGCCAGATGAGCAAGCCGCGCCTACATGCTGTTAGCTCAGATTCCGAGACAACATTTGGTAAACATCTCAACTCTGTGCCGCCAAGTTGACATGCAGGGAAGACTCACAAAAACAATGTCCTGCCCATGTACAGCCACCACAAGTGCCACCGGTGCAAACCAGATCCCCATCACAATCATCTCCCGAAGCACAAGCGGCTCCTGGGTCTTGTCAGCGTACTTCATACCCATAGACTTCCGAAGGACGGAATAGCAGAGCAGAACTCACCAGCACAATGCCCCGTCCACGTGCAAGCCGCACAAGTTGCTCCCGCAGGCGGGTTCGTCGTCGTACTCGCCTTGGTCGTGGTAATCGTCTTCAAAGTGGTCGTCGGAGTTGCTCTACTCAAAACATTAACGTTGGTAAGGTATCAAACACGCCATCTCAAGAGCATAACCATGCTCAACAGAAGCGATGCACTGCCGCTTCAAGGTTGCTGGAATTTCAAGTACGGTACTGTACGGGAAGACTGAAAGTAAGGAGCACTTACCCTCCGCCAGCAATCCTCTTCACAAGTTTATCCCCCAAAGCTCCCAAGCTATTCTCGAAATCCACGGCGTTCTTCGCGCCCCAATTCGCTCCATTAGCGCCAGGGACAGCGTCAGCGCCCGTGAAAGCGAGATAGAGAACATCGGTCGCGTCGTGTCCCGTGTTGCCGTCTACGGCGTTTTTGCCACTATTCAAAACATCAGTATAGAACCCCCATAGAAGGCTTCAGGATCGGGATCGAGATCAAGGAAGGAGGATGTTCTTGATCTTTGATTTCTGAGAATTCTGAAGAGGGGAAAGAGGAATACATACTAGCAGAGAGTCGCCATGGAGATGGAGGCTTCGCCGATGACGGCACGGGGACCGTCGTCGCCGTTCTCGTCGCCCCAGACTCCGTAGAACTATCATTGATTAGAGAAGGTTCTCACGATACATAAGTGAAAGATGATTCGAGCCCATCAAAGACCATCACAGAGTACCAAGGAGAGCAAAGTACATACCATCTTCCCATTGCCACAAACGGCCGCAATCAAGCCCAACTCTCTCACCCCGTCTTTCCTCGGATCATAATTCACAAAGCCGGGATTACTCCCCACGTTACCGAACACAACGTAGGTATGTATATTAGCATCGAGACCCTGCGCGCCTTTGTTATAGCCTTTGACCGTATCCTCGAACGAAGTGTGGAGTTGGATATCGGTGGATTTCTTGCATCGACCATCGTCGGCAGGGCCGTTCTGAATGCCGTCGCAGTCCTGATGGTGTTAGAACGAGAGAAGAAGGAAGGGAAAGAGGAGGAGGGAGATGTACGATATCCATATCTGCTAGTTTTCCGCCTGTGCCCTGAAGATACACGATTCCCTCCGCAAGATGATCGCCACAGTACGAATAAGCTACCCGAACAGAATTCATCAGCTCGTACATTCCTGTTCTTCTCCGGGGTTCTGATGAAGTGACTCACTCGCAGGTGGATCATCTTTGAGGTAGAAACCGGTAGCTAGTTTCTTGGAGCAAGACCCGGCTTTTTTGATATTGTTATACAGCGTCTGGATATTAGCCGGTACATCTCTCGCTTGTACCTGAAGGGCTAAGAAGCCAGCGATGAGCGGGACCGCATTTATGAGATTGAGATGCATATCGAGATCTATATATGTCGTCCTTGTGGAAATTTCGGAATGAAGAACAAATTGTGCTTGGAGGTGGAGGGATGAAAGACTATAGACGTCTCATGGAGATGTGATAGCTTCTTATAACAAAAATTCCCCCCTCTTGAAATCCACGTTGTACGGTACACAGTAATGGTACAATTATTAAATTACTAGTAGATGGCTCGAATAGGTAGGTGTATAACCCAATCCATCACCTGCATGACAATTTCGCGTTTCGAAGGCTCAGCCTCGTATACTCGAGCTCACGAAGCTCCCTAAAGTCCAATTTAAATGGAGTTGCTGACAGCCTTAATCATCGATATACATCAGGCCTCAAATTGTACAGCTACTTTGAAAAATTCCAGCCCCCATCGAGGGTACAAATAGATTCGAGCGGATCACCGTGTAGGTAGAGTACTTACCTAAGGAGGGCCGGTCGGTGACTAGACCTGCCTCTAGTAGACTTGCGCCCCATCTCGTGCTGCCCCAATCAATCTGCGGGAAAGAAAGTACACACGCAGTAGCACAAATCTGGCCACCCATCTTCTTGTCATCCCATCTTCGTTCTGCCCGTCCGATGTTTATTTTTTCAGCCCCCAAGGATTTCTTGGGGCGCTTGCTTGCTTGCTTGTTTTCTTTACCCGCTCCGCTGCAGTCTGCAGAGTCAGCGTCAGCCTCGGCTGTGCTTAAACGAGACCATTCTTGACATTGCTACCTTAAAGCATGATACTAATCGAAGGACGTGACGAGAACAGTTAGGCTAGGAAAGGCTTTCCTCCTTTACAGGCGACGACGCTGGTCTCATTCCTCTCCAACATTATCTCATATTTGTTTATCGTGGCCGCATCAATCTTCCTCGAGGTTCAACTCAGTCCCAAGTACGGCGGTAGTATTTGAGAGGCCGCTCGCTGACAAGTAGGCTATCATGGACTTGTGACTCATGTTACCTATGTTAGCCTAGACCTATTTCTCACCCGTATCCCTAAGGTAACTCCGGAAATGTACACAGCTCTTCAGCTTGCCGACTCGTCGATATCCGACTCAGGTTATCTAGTAGGATATGAAATTACAGAGGCGCTGGGAGGTCCTTCATAGGGCTGCCTCCTTGACTCGGTGTTTTCCCATGCTTACCACAGTCGTGCAGAGCGAAACTCGGTTATTTTGCTGCAGATTTCCAGACGCGGTCACGTGAAGTCAAAAATCGAAATATCCGCGAAATATCTCACTTGAGGCTGAGTGCCCGAGACCGCAATACGTTGAAGCGCGGCAATTTTGGCGAATCTGCGAATCCGCCAGAGTAGGTAGAGTTTCCTCCCACTCGCCTAAGTTTACATGCGAGAGGGTGCCGCTATCGCAAGGAGAAGTATTGTAGCTACCTAGCTACCTAGTTACCTATCTACCTTAGGTATGAGAGTGACATGGGCACAAGCAAGAAGTACAAAGTACAAAGGTGCAACATCAACACCAACATCAACATACTACCCCCGCTCGCTAGCTACTGTCACACGACCAATGGAAAGAAAACAGAACTTCGTGAAAGTAAGCCGGCGGGGCGAGCAAGCCTTGTTTCCTGTTTCCTGTACATTGTTCTTTGCGTGGTATCTTCTCTTCTTTCCCTACCTACTCAGTTCCGTCGAAGAGACACGTTCCGAGGCGGATTGAACACGGAAGGGAAAATAGATACGTATTGTAGTCTTACTTCATTGTCTATTCTATCAGGCCTGTCTATGAATCAGAGATATCTCAAGCGGGCCATTAATTGGCCAACCAGAGAAAAGAAGAAAACGCCATTCCATCTACAAGAAAAGCCATCGTCTATCGACTCCAACAGCTCAACAAACCAAATCCAACAAATCTACCGCCAGCTCTCAAAAGCAATCGCGATATGTAAACAGCAGATGTCCGAACTAGATCCGCAGGAGACAGCATCTACTCGGCCAGAAGCGGCAAGTTAGCTCTCAACTGAGCGGATTGAGACAATCTCCTCCTCGCATCCAAGTTCCTCGAGCTCGACATCGCAGTCGCCATAGCGCTCTTGTTCTCTTTCGCCTCGTTGACCTGTTCCTCACTCACAAGCTCCACTGGCTGCGTCTCCCCCTCCCTCTTGTACAAATTTCTAAACATGAAAACGCCACTTCCCTCGGCTCCTTTGGTCTCCTCCACAAACTTACAACTCCTCTGATTTCTCCAAAAGGCAGTCCAGAAAGGAGTCTTGACATCCGCGATGTAGTGCTTGCCCATGACACGCTTGATGTGTTTGGAGGCTTCACCGGCGTGGTAGAATGGGATGGTGGAGATCAGGTGGTGGCAGACGTGGGTGCCGATGATGTCGTGGAAGAGGTGAGTGTCGATGAAGCCGAGGTCGCGGTCGATGGTTGCGGTGGCACCGCGGGCGAAGGTCCAGGTGTTGTTGGAGTAATGAGGCATAGCGGCGTCGGTGTGTTGGAGGAATGTGATGGCCACTTTACACGAGAAGTCAGTATTGAATTTGCAAGGAAGGGTAGAAGGAGGAAACTCACCAATCCAGTTGTTAACCCACAACCACGGCACGCCCCAAAGCACGATAACATTCCAGCTCCCGAAAACCTGTCCTGCCCAGACCAAACCCGCAATCATAACTGCCACACCAACATCGCTCAGCATAATCAAACCAAGCTCCCCCTTCTTGAAGAACACACTATCCTCTCCATAATAGAAATGGCTGATCTTGGCTCCCTTGGCACCATCATATTTCTGTCCCGTCAAGTTGAAGAGAAGGTATCCAGGCCATCCGAACAGTTGGTGGATGAGATCGTGCCAGAGAGCAGCGATTGGCGAATCTTCTGCGAGCTCGGCGAACTCGACCATGTTGGCCTGGGCCTTGGCGCCGAATTGGGTCTTGATCCATGATTCGCGAGAGTGAGGCACGAATGCGGTGTCTCGCTCGACGTTGCCGGTGGCTTTGTGGTGCTGGGAATGGCTCAATCTCCATGAGTGGAATGGCACCAGGAGGAAGGAGTGCATGATCAGTCCCATGGTGTAATTCAACATCTTGTTCTTGGAGAAAGCACCATGTCCACACTCGTGTGCTAAAATCCAGATACCGGTGAAGACAAAGCCTTGCACCGTGGTGTAGGTAACCCAAGCTGCGAATCGGAGATACACATTGGGCAGCATGGGGATGTATGTGACGGCGAGGTAGATGAGGGTGGAGAGGTAGAAGTAATCGCGCACGACGTAGGCCATGGAGCGGAGGATGGAGGGCTTGAAGCACCAGGCTGGGATGGCGTCGTAGATCTCTTTCATGGTGAAGTTGGGGAGCTCGAAGACATTGCCGTGCAGGTCGAGATGGACGTGTCCGTCGGAAGAGACCGGTGCTGGAGCGTCTTTGGTCATGGTGACGGTTTGTGAGCTCGAACCTGAAGCTGTCTGTGCCAGACTGGCAGCTGGAGGAGCCATGATTGTGTGTGGTGTAGTAAAGAGAGGAGTGCTCGAGGCAAAGGATTGATGCTCGACGCAAACAGTAATTCCGGTACTCGAGGTGAGGAGAGGTGAGGTTGAAAAGGGACGGAGGTGGAAAGAGAAATCAGAAAGAGACAGTGTCCTCCTAAAAGGAATTTATCTGTCTCGAAGCGGTTCCAACACTTGGAGGGGGCCGAACTGCACGCTACCCAGCCAATCCTTTCATAAAAGTTACCTACCGCACCTAGTTCGAGGTCCAAAGTAGCCTGGTCTGGTCTGGTCCCGGGTAGGATCCATTTTATTCCTCAACCCTTTTTCGAGCGTGGGCTGCATGGGCCATCGAGGGGAGGGTCGCTTAGGCTGTTGGAGAATTCGAGGGACGGGATTGGTCAATGTGCAAGGGGAAGAGGAAGGAAGGGGCTTGAAACATTCGATGGACTGAAGAGCCGGTCCTTGACTTCGAAGTTTCTTTACCCAGGTATAGGGATAGCATGTAGGTAATTCGAGGTGAGCTAAGGTAATTTATCATGTGGTAACACCGATGGTTTGGTGGCGGTGGTAATTATTCCGTTTTTGGCCAATTGATCTTTATACCTCCTCTTACCACACAATATCCATCTCCCCTCCCTCTTCCTGCTCTCCTGTCCATTGCCTCTCCTGTCCATTGACCGCTCCCCCATCTTTCCAAGTGCACAATCTGGGTCTTGGCCGGCTTGGACTTTTTTCCCATAAAACACAGCCCTCCTCGCCCTCCCACATGTCAAAAAGTCATCTGCATGAAGGGTCCGACACTAGTCCCGCTCAGGACCGTCCTTGACTCGATAGGCCCTCTGATTGGATACCTTCAATGAGAGTTGATTCAAACGGACGATCATTCGTTCGCTTGGAGAATTAAAGATCTCAACCATTCCTGCTAAACCCTGTGCTAGGTACTGTCCTGCAAAGTATAGTATTGCACCCTGAGTGGAGATTGAGTGGAGATTGAGTGGAGCGAGTGGATTGACCCCTTGATCTGAGTGGGGAGGGGACGTGCTCGCGGGGAGCAGGAGCAGGAGCAGGAGTCGACCTCCATTTTTTATCATTCCTGAAGTTCGTTCTGCTACTGTGCAGTACCTACCTAGTGGAGAGGTTCGAGAGGCAGATCGGACGGGAGAAATTGAAATCGAGGACGGATGGGTGGAAGGATAGATAGATGGATGGGAAGACTCATAGTGGAAGTGAGCTAGAAGCATCGAACATTCTTCTTCCTCTTCTTCTTCTTCTTCCTGCATAATATACATATCATATCCTTATCTGCCTCGAATACACCTACTGTACTTGTACCGTATGTAAACCCTCATCCAGTGGCGACTTCTGTCAAAAGTCATGGCCCGACATGTAAAATGCATGTGCCTGACTAGCTTGCAATAATCTGCTTTTTTGTTCTAGAAGGGAAAGCTTCGTTCGTGAGGGTCTCTCCGTAGGTAGGTATCTATCTCCGGAAGAAGTCTATTTCGCCAATGGGCAACAACAGCGAACGAACAACACTGTAATTACACATGCTTTTTCGTAATTTCTCTTTCTATGGAAGTTCAAATACGGTACGGTGTCAGCATAAATTATGCCCAATTTACGGAGTGAGTATGGAGAGAAAGGCGGTCTGGATATGCTTCGATTTTGCTTCGATTTTGCTTCACATCTCCGGTGTTTGATGCACTGATGCCCTAATGCTCTCTCTCTCGTCTCTCTGGAGTCCGCATTACGCTATTTTCTCGAGAACCGTTGAGTCGCAGCCAAGAAAACGGGGCTCGGGATCCATCCAGGGATTAATTACAGTAGGGTACCTTAGTCAAGCCGATTCGGGTAATGTCGATCTCGAATTGCCATCGAAGAGGTAAAATGGGCAGGCCGAGGAACCACACCCTCCGGTGACCGTTGCATGTTCTCCAATTTTCTTGCTCGGCTGCTTGCGCAGTTCCATGTCTAGGTAACTTACGGAGTAGCTACAGTTCGGCGGGATTGGCAAGTTCCGAATCGCGCTCACAGGCTTCGGAGGTGAACCATCCTCCATTTCTCTTATCCTTATCAATGGACGGACGTAAATAGCTCGGCTGTGGAAGCTGTGTCATTGGCTGACAAGTCGGTAAGAGATTGTTGACTGAATGCCGTAGGGTACTTGAGCAAGAATTCCAAGACCAGCAGTGCGAATTTAAAAGCACATTTTAGGATGCGGGGAAGAGCTCGAAAGGTGGCTGTGGTTTAGCCACTGTTCAATTTAAATGGGTATGTAGGTATTTGTGACCTCCGGGCAAAGCGTTCCACCGGACGAGGGACTGCTTCTTCTGCTTCCTCAGCTATATCTGCATCACCAAGATAGGCACGTGTCTACTTGGCTGTATGTCTTGTGATCAAGTTTTTTTTCTCTCTCGTCGTCACCCCACAACTCTTTAGATTCGCTTCCTAGATCTACTGCTGTCTCTACGTCGCTTCCCAAGGGAAATGTCCACAGTTATATCTCTATGTGCTCGCAGAGAAATGGCAAGCAGAGTTGCATATGCCTCGATCCAAAATTACGCTGCATTCCCCTTCCGAATGAAGATGTCAAATTGCTATCTCAAGTAAGAACAGAAACACTATCTCTTGCCCTCGCCCTCGCCCTTCTGTTCACTGTCAGATGAGAAAGGAATTATCTGTAATCAGCGCAGCGTCTCCTCAACATCAGTATGATTCCGCCTCAACATCGGAATTTCTTTTCATTGTTCACTTTCTCATCCTTTTGGGATCAGTTCTGCTCGTGCAATTTCAGACATCGAGTCTTTCTAACTGTGAGATCTCCAAACTCTCAAACACGCGGGCCCAGTAAACACTAGGCAGGAATTGACTCAGTAAGACTTGCCAGATCGTACGACGAACTCCAGTTGTGGGATCAGGCCAAACGATGAGCTGTCGCCATGAAGAGGCTCTACTCAGTAATCGAGGAACACAGAGATTCGTATTCCACTCTAGGACGAGATTAGGCAGACATGTTGGAGATATCGTGATGGAGATATTGAAGCCGAATATACAGTCAGGAATTCCTTGTACGTATACACTCGATGAGTAGGATAGCCTCATTGATGTATCCTCATGGAGAGCCAATGGAGACGCGTAATGTGTTACGACATCAACACGATCACCAAACATTCCGATGATAGGTCACGGCTCACTGTCAATATTCCTCCAGAGAGTACATAACTACTACTCTACTATCAAACGAAAGGCCTGCTACCCAACTCGCCTTTCCGCTGCATTCACAGCTTTTAGCTCACACTAAGGCTTGCAAAGAGCACACTTCCGCCGACCGAGACAGCAGAGGCAGATGAGCACTGCGGGAA
>JACBAH010006793.1:0-15087 GCA_014282315.1 Neospermospora avenae | reverse complement strand
CTAAATCTCCCAACCCCTTCAATCTTCGGCAGCTCCTTTAGGAGCCTATCCCTCTGCTCCACAATCCTCGCTGTCTGCGAATTCATAACCTCCAGCCCCCTTGGCGACAGAGACGAGATAGCAACTTGACTCGTCATGTTATTGATATTATACGGCGCCTTCAAGTTATTCAGCAATGACGCAATCGGAGACGACGTAAACGCAGCACCCAATCTAATACCCGCCAATCCAAATGCTTTCGAAAGCGTTTGCATGACAACCAAATTCGGCCATTCGGACACCCATTCCGCAAGTGACGAGTTTTTGGGCGCAAAATCTATGTAAGCTTCATCTAACACAACGATTCCGTTCCATGTCGGGTGCTCGAGTACTTGTTGTAAATCTTCCTTCCTGATTAAGGACCCGGTAGGATTTCCCGGCGAGCAAATGTATATAAGTTTGATATCTGAAGCCTCGGACGAAGATAGTGCGGTTGTGATTCCCGGTACGTCAATTGCGAAATCTGGTGCAGGTAGAAGTGGGACTTTGACAAGTCCAACGTCATTTACTTGTGCTGAGACAGAGTACATCCCGTACGTTGGAGGACAGACGATGATCTTGTCTTTGCCTGGCACGCAAAAACATCGCAGTAGAGCATCAATTGCCTCGTCGCTTCCATTTCCAACAAAAATGTTCTCGGGCCTTATGTCCTTTGGTGTGTGGGCGTGGGTGTTGCGCAGATTGCATAGTAATTGCTTTAGAGGGTGTTGATGAGGATCTGGGTAGCGGTTTAGGCCGGCCAGATCAATTTGTACGTTACCCTCTTGTGTTTCGCTAGAAGAGGATTCATTTGATAAGGGAATTGCTGGTCCAAAGGCGTTCTCGTTGGCATCGAGGAGAATGTTCGTTCCATCGTCTTTGTAGTCACTGCGGGGTGAGTCAACAAATGTTTACTGCTATGACTGGGCATGAGTTCAGTCATACTCTCTTGCGCAGCGGTATGGTTGTAACGCCAGTATATTCGGACGCGCACACGTCTGCAGATCAAATGGTGATTTCGTTCTAGCCATTTTGAGCTACTATAAAGCAATTGATGAAGTTGTAGATGGGATGGAGGGGTCACAACTTTTTGAAGCTCGAAGTCCGTTCTCGGGAGGGGCAAATTATGACATCTTCACAGCCAATCAAATTCGAGCTAGGCTTGGCACAGAATCCATTGTTTGGATACTTCCATTGTGAGCTTGTGAGCCGACCGCTTACATCTTTTTGGCAAATTTAGTTTCATTTGAAGTATCTCATCCGACGAGAAATATCAAGCTATGTGTGATGATTCGATGCTTTTATGACATATCATACCAGCCCAATTGTTTCCACAAAATCAAGACTTCCAGGCTTCAGTTACCAGGCCAATAACCCGTCCTGAATCTCCCACAGCTTCCCACCATGCGACTCTTTCGTCGCAACATCGATAATCCCAGCTATAGGCGAGCACGAATCTGCTATCTCGAAAACCCCCTCATCGAACACAAAGCCTCGAGCAGCGGTTTTCCCCTGTCGGTTTGTGCCCAGCCTGCCAGCCTAGATTGATTAGAAAGGCATGCAGGGTTTCTTCCTCGGCATTGATTCCCTTGGTAAATAAATGTACCGCTGCTTTGATTAGTCTGTAAGCTGAATCTTGATGCTGGCTTTGATTTCTAGGAGAGCGTTGGTGGACCTCCTTTAAGCATTCTCGAAGATCTTGAAGGAATCCAACCAGGGTAGATAAGTACAGAAAATGTCAATACAACTCAATGATTGGCCAAAGCATCTTGACGCACTACAAACCGGGAAAAGGTTACCCAATAGCACCGGCAATCGATCCAAATTTCGCAAATTTTGGAGCTGTTAAGTTCCCGATAACCCCAGAGTAGCTGGAAACAACCACACAACACCAAAAACATTCGGCACCATATGTCATCACAAGTTATCAACCTTTAGCTCTAATAGTTTGGGCCATATATATGAGACTTCCACATACGCAAACACGACATTGATGTGGCCGATGCCTTGGAACGAAAGTGTCTTGTCGGCTTCCAGAGCGTCGGTCTCGGCTGTTGTATCAACCTTGGCAAAGATGAGACGACTGTTGAGTCTATCGTGGAGGAGGGAAAAAAAATTCTATGGATACCGAGGTGCTTGGATCGCGGTTTGCTGCTATAATTGGGTGGTCCGGTCTGGAGAGGTAGAGCTCTGAGATGCCTCTTCCTATTCCGCAATTTGCTCCGCTAATCTAGACAATATCGAAGCCACGATGTATGAATGGAACGTGACTTGAGTGGGAGGTGAGAAAGGCAGAAGATGATGTGCTTGTCTTGTTGAATTCTTTTTGAAGCTCGGGCTAATCATATATATGCAAATTTCCTGTCGGGCACGGCGCTGCGTCTCCTTTCCCTCCTATTCTTAGCAAAGATATCTTTTGATGCGCCTTAATATCCCCCAACGTTTATAAATAGCAACATACTCTCAATCTGGTGAAGGGTGAAGTTCAGTCTGTAGATTCTCCACTCAGACGCTAGTGTCTGACACTTTAGCATTCATGATTACTTGCTGATTAGACTTGCCAGTCAAACCTCTTGCTAAATCTGCTCCTCGAACCATTATAATCAATAAAAAACAAATTAAGGCTCAAGAATGCTTATGCAATGTGTCAATGGCGACATTTTTGCGGACTTGTGACCAGCGTTGGCGATATTAATGAAGTGAAAGTAACGGAACACTGACAAAAAGAAACTGCCAATGGCAACAATTCTCGGGAGAGAACAAGTCAACAATTCATAAAGTCTGGAGACATTATTTCATGGAGTATCTGGAGAATGCGCTTGTGAGGACAGAACCATTCAAAGAGCATCGTGAGTCCCAGTCCCTCGTCGCGACAGGAGCTGCAAATTGACGTTCTGGCTTGGACGCTGTAGCTTCTGAATCATTTCAGCATTTCCCGATTCTGAATCCATTCAAGAGATGCATATCAAGTGATTCAAGGCGTGAGTACGGAACTCTACCACTCTTGGTTCTATTTAAAAGTCCTTGAACTCTATGGTTTTTTCTTTCAATCCAGACACGTTCCATCCCATCAGTCCTTCCAAGCTCTCTACTTTTCTCAACAGAACAAAAGCGATCAACAAAACATATGACATCCTTCATTGAATTCAACAAAACCATTCAGATGTCTCAAACACAGCAAATCCAGATTGCAGAACTCCCCCGATTACCAGAGTCGCCTATCTCTATGATGGGATCTCCACTGCTCGCATCCCGCCCCGCTCCCTCGAAAACAGCTCCAAGCGAACCTACCAACTTTACGGAAGCAGATGTAACAAACTTAGAGGGGTCTTACAAAGAGAAGGGAAAAGCGACATACAAGGATAAGGAGACAGAAGACTATCTGCGAGGTTATCAAGGTGCGTGCTTTTGCCCTCCAGGCTTTTAGCCTCTAACATACCCCCTTAGCTGCCTTGGAACAAATGAGAAATTTCACTTCGGCGAGGGAAACTCCTTCCTGGAGCTCAATACAGAGATCACAATCAGCGTCTTCTCGACGACCCGAGTCTTTTCTACGTCGTCGTGACCAACCCAGCCAGGACCAAATTTCAGTTTTGTCAGACGCAGATGATGAGATTTCTTCTGCTAGCTCAACAACTACCTCCCACACTTACACTACCGAGCGCCATGAGCGCCCCAGCTATACCACTCGTAGTTTCAGCACCGACAGTACTGATATGGACGACCAGTCATGTAGCAGGACGCATCGCAGCTACTTCCGAAGGCCTCACCCCAATCATGCATCTTCAGCGCGGGGAATCGCCGCCCCAAATCACGGACCGAGCAAGGCAGCGTTCCTGTCCCGACTGCCATTTCTTAAGAACCTTTACAGCGAAGGGCGCATGGAGCAATTAGCTGACGAACTAGAGGTGCTCGAAGAACGGAATCCAACTCCAGAGATAGACATCACGGACCGGCGTTGGGCAACAGGTGCAGGTATCTGTAATGACCCAAGGATAGGTAAAACTGAAATACTAGGCACCACAACGTACTTCCACACGCCTGCACACACTTCTATCAAGTGGGAAGAAGACCAAGAGAATTACGTCAAAGCATTGCTTCGCTTGCTCGAGTACGGTCAGAAAGGATGGAAAGAAGTTGAGGAATGGTACCAAACCATACAAACAACCCCTCCTAATCGGAGACTTCGGCTCTTTCAGGATACTTATCTTGTTGAGCATGCTTTTACCTCAGGTGGTTGTGCTGCAAGACATGTTTTTGGTCACCCTCGTGATCGTGTTGATGCCGCCATTGTTAAAGCTACATGGGGAGGCCTCGGTCATCATAAAGATCGACGCTTGCGTGCCATTGTGCGCGATTGAAGGACGTAGCGATCTCCACGGTCGTGCTATGACCGGCTACATGCTCCTTGGGTAAGATTTCTTCTTTATCACATTCAATCTCGATAAGTTATTCATGGTTCTACAAAAGCACAAAAACTGTAATAAATGCCCGCGAAACGGAGACACGAGCGGGAAGTGCTGGAAATTGTAGGCTGTGGTATTCAAAGTATGGAAGGCAAGCATGGTTTTATATGTTATAGTGTTGCCTCTCTAGTTGTTGTGCGTGGAGTCATGCTTTGCGTGTAGATAGCTAGCAATAAAGATACGATGATATTCAGCAAGCTGCTATTTGCTCTGCATATGTGAAGAGTAGTATTGTGTTCAAAGCTTATCTTTAGTCGCTGACGATAGATATATCTCAGGTCAGCGCAGCAACAGTACCTGAGCTGCATTTTCTCACAACTTCTTAGTGTATTATATCACTATTGTAAAACAGGCAATCCATAGCTATTCTGGACACGTCTGGGTTGCTCACCTTTGATGGTGATCGAGAATTGGCGTCAGAAGTTTTGCTTAAGTTGTTATTGCTTTCTTTCCAGCTCATCCAATCAATTTTCTTCTTTGTTATTCATCTTGATATGCGATGGAGTCTGTGAGATCACTTTCTAAGACTTCTTCATATAGAGTAACAAAGTGTCCCTTTCCAGTGTTGGTTTGAATTTAAGTCCCCAATATTTACTAAGGCAAATTAATAAGGTTACTGTAAGAATATGTTGAACGTGCAAGAATGTTCGAGGATACCTGGAATGTGGTAGAATTTCGCGAGTTTAAGCGAGGTAAATTGTCCATCCGCTGCTGTGTACCGTTGGTCTGTAGCTGCCTGAATTTCGAGCCAAACTGGGTGAACGCTCACCTTCGAACCTGATCTAGCTGTGTTTAAGGCACCGGTGCCTAGTTAACAGTCCTTGCAACTCCCACGCTAGGCTCGCTTCACGTCAATACTGAGAAGTGAGTAAGCGAGAGACCCACAAACGGGTTCATTCGAGTCCACTCTTCTTCTCTTCTTCACAGTTCGAACAACTGACGACCACTTCTGTCAGCTACAGCCCCAGCTACTCAATATCAATTCGATGCCGCCAGTCAAAAAGAAGACTATGGCTTCGAGCATTTCACTAGGCGCCTCGCTTCCAGAGATCGCTAAGACTCGAGCACGAAATACCTCAGCTCTCCAGACGACTGGAACCTCAGCGTCTACGACAATGTCGACAACGACAACTGCGAAGATGCGTCCAAAGACCATCAAGACCTGGGCCACATTTGAGGTCATTGACTACTCCACGCTCAAGGCCTCTGAATTTGCTAGGGAGAAGTTGCCTCATCAGCCAGTCAAGGAGAAGGTTTACGAAGGACCTACAAGGCCTCGTACCACGAAATTTATCATGGTCAAGCGCAAAAAGGCCTCAAAAGTGACTACACGCTCTTCTGCGAGAATTCAGGCCGGTGTCAAGAAGGTTGGTTTCTCTGACGAGGTTGGGGTTGAGGGTGATGGTCGTGGAGCGGAGTCCGAGAATGAATACATCTACAAGGAGGTACCTATGGATTACGTTGAGGAACCCCGTTCTGAGGCAGATGCATTGAAGTCTAATCCCGGCGGTCTGATCAGTAAGTGTCCAGAGTCCCTTGCTACAATCACTTTGCTAATATCAACTTTCAGAGCACTTCGACCAAGTCTCACCTAGTGGTCCCGAGCTGGAGGCTATCTTGAAGCGTTATCAAGAGCTCAATAGAGACGTCGCTCCTCGCCGACTCAAAAAATACCAAAAGCGCCATCCTTTGAAAGAGCCCTTCGCCATCGTGCCTGAAGCAGCGTGCGACATACTGTTCAGAAAGTTCAACCTGCTGCCAGATAGGATCCGCGTGAAGGTCTGGGAGCTCGCTCTACAAGAAGAACAACGCCGCGTCATCGCTATTACACAACATGCCGGCGCGTATACAGACACTCCCGGTCCAGACGTTTACTTGTCTCAGTCATTCAGTGAGATACCTGCCCTTCTCGAAGTCAACCAGGAATCTCGCGAGGTCACGAAGAAGGTCTACAAGTTAATCTTCAATGCCGTTGATGCTCGTCCTCAATACTTCAATTACAGGATCGATGCTCTACACCTCTGGGCCCTTGACCCTAGCTTCATCAAGAAAACCCCGTTGATCAAGCAGGACTTGTTCAGGATTCGACACTTGGCTATCCATGGTGCTGGACTGCTTAGTGATACTGACCTTTACCAGCGTCTTCGTCACTTTCCAAATCTGGTTACTCTCCTGATTGAGGAGCCTTCGAAGGCAGTTGGTAAGGAAGCAAGAAGCATATTTCTTGCAAAGATGGACTCCGGTATTGACAGATTCGTCTCTTACGTTCAGAAGCAGCTATTTCATCAAGCCATTGCAAGACAGATTAAGGATTTAAAGGCAGCAGAGCTCAGAGCAGCCCGAATTGCGAAGGCTAAGGCTGGGGCTCGGAAGAAATTCCTCATGGAGGCTGCTAGAGCCAGCAACGAGCAGGTTAACACCGGTATCGACAAAAGCATCACCAAGCCAATGATTAAGGACCTCAGCCATAGAGTCAGCAAGAAGTCCCATACCAAAGTGTTAAATGGTGAGAAGTTGGTGAAGACACTGAAGAGAGTCAATGATCCTGCGAAGTCTGCTACTGCTAACAGCATTGCTGAAACATCTATCTCTACTGCCGTCAAAGCTATTGACGATGCCCAGAACTCTGCTTTCGTCGATATTGTTGCTAGTCATGATCCGATGGAAGTTGAAACACAAGTCCAACACCACAAATCTCCAGTCTCAGTGTCCGATACGGCTCTTCTCCAGGATAATACAACTAAGGAACAAGTCTTTGAGTCTTTCGCAAACAAGGAGGTAGAGGTCGTCTCCAAGATTGACTCCCTCATCGATAATGCTATTGTTGAAATGCCAGATGTCGACATGATGATCGATGAAGCTATGGCTGATATCTCAATTGTTGAAGCACTTGGAATCCAAACCCAGGCAACTAAGATTGACGCGGCAACAACTATCAATGATCCGGCTGAATTGATCGATGCTAGTCTTCCTCCTACGCTCGACGAAAACAAGTTGACCAAGGATGCGGATCCTGAGATGGTTGATGAGGAGGTCCATAATTTCGCAGCCTCTTCTTCTCCACCTGGACTCTCTGGAATTACCGACGTCGAATTCAATAGAAAGATGGTCAATGACGATCAAAGTGATGTAGCACAAGCGAGTTATCTTATTCCGAATGTGATCTCCAATTTGAACCTTGATGGCGAGGAGGTTGATGTCAATTCACCACTAAACGCACCACCCATCACAGCTGAGGGCGCCAATCATCGGGCCGAAGTTATCGAGAAGGCTCCTGAAGATCAATCTCTGGTCAATATCCACAATGTGTCCAAGTTCAGATCCCTCAAGGTCGTGCTCAGCACAGCAGAAGATATTCTAGAAGTCGTCATCGATACTTCAAAATGGCCACTCAGAGCTGACACATCAAAGACAAATGTGAGTTACCCACCCAGCTCCTACGGTAAGGTGTACCTTGAGCTCAGGATTTCTTCACGACAGGGAGAAATGATGGCTGACGTACTCTCTAATAAATAGTGGAAGTGGAATTACGCCAAGCCCAGAGCTCGAAATCTGCGATACTCTGGTCCTGACGGACAAGAGAAGCCTTGGAGACAAGCAGACACCGTATTCAGGCTTACACCTATCGATGAATCTGAAGTTGAGGATATTGTTGTTCAGCCGCTCAAGTTCAAGAGATCCAATGCGCAAACTCCTGCTATTCAAGAACAAGCAGCTCAACGATCAGCCATCGAGTCAGCTGCCGAACAACAACATGCGATTAAGGTACGCGATGCCGGTAATGGCGTTGATCAAGTCGTTACCGCTCAGCAAGCTCAGGTTCTTCCCAAGCGACCCATCTCAGCCCAAACAGTGCCTGTCCAAGCTCCTGCAGCCCAAGCAATCGCCAACCATACCCTGCCGGTGCAGCCTGATCCTGCTAATAAGAGAACACCTCTCCCATCAAGTGCAGCCGGAAACAACCCAGCTTCATCCAACAAGGTCGTATCTCGCAGTCGTTCATCTGGTAGACACGCATCCGGAGAACCCTCATCTAGCCCATCTGCTTCCTCGGGACCTACATCGCGCAGACGCTCATCCGCAAGACTCTCCTCCGGACCATCCGCCTCTGCTGAGCCCTCTGGACCTACCAGACGTTCATCTAGGAGACACGCTTCTATCAGACCATCACCTCTCAATCCAGAGTCCGATAAAACTGTATCTGGAAAGGTTAAAGGACAGCCTCACGAAGGAGTTTTCTTCACGCAATCCCAGAATCCAGGAAAGATCAAGTTCACCCGAAAAGGATCAAGCTATATGGCACAGAAAGAGGAAAAGGGTATGGTAGCACCATCTCCTGCTCCTGCGCCTCATGTCTTACCTTACGTCTCTCCTTATGTTTCTTCTCATGTTTCCCCGTACCGTCCAGTCTACGTATCTCCATACGCACCAGTCGTAGGGCCCTACATCTCTCCTTACCCGCCATTGAACCCCGCAGGAAGTAACGCCGGTGGAGCTGCTGGAACCACTGCGGGAATCGGTACTAGATTGATGACCGATGCTATGGTTGAAGGTGCTGGATCGATCACTGAACAGTCCTCTGCTAACTATTTGAGATATTTGATCAACTCCAACTTGGGAGCTGCATCTGGAGGCCAGTCAGCAGTGTACTCAGAGGGCTACTCCGAAGCCATCCCTGCAGGTGCCGCCGAGTCATCTCTCGAGAGCTTTGCCCCTTTCCCAACTCCTGAACTCTCGTACGGAGAGAGCAGCATTGACGTCGAAGGCGACACAATCATCATTGATGATTGAGCTATAGATTCCCTATCATCAGGATTCTACTCGCAGGGGATGCTACCGAATTCGTTTTAGGGGCATAGCAAAGTACGGATCTGGGTAGTCAGGCAGGATAACATTTGGTATGGTAAGGCATTCTGGGCACCTGCTCGATAAAGCTACACGCTCCTTCTGAGGCTTTTACTGTTCAATGCAAATTTTATTCCTCTCACCAACTTTCCTAGGGGGAAGCATTCCTAAATTTCGTCTGATTGACGCTTTGGGTGCCTTTGCCTTCGCTGTGGTATTCCTGCGTGAGAATATGTAATCCCGGACGGTACTGTAATGTCCAGGTGGTATTTTGAGAAGGTAGAATGTGAATTTTGAGCGGTAATTTGAAGTGTCGTTTACGTGATATTGCTGCAGCTGCAGGTTAACAGACCATGTGAGGGCCATTCGACAAAGGGTGCTGCCGGTAGCCAAGAAATGTGGTGGTTGAGAAGATATGGTTACCGAAGTATGGTAAATTCTACTGCAAGAAGAATCCTCCGTGAGATTGTTAGAAAGGAGTCAAGTGACGCAAATATACGCCGGAATACGAAAACCGATGAAGAAGCTGTGGGGGTCGGGTGTTTATGGCTCCTCGCTTAGGACTGACGCTAGTCGCCCGCTCTTGCCTCAAACACTGCGTGAGCTCCTCATATAAAGGTATTTAATAGAGCCAGCTGCGGCGTTATATCACTAGGTTGTATTGCGTGCACCAGCATTCGAGACCATGGAATCTCTTCCCTTCAACATTTGAGCCCATGTTCCCAATCCCGAAGAATTTCCGGGCTGTCTTTGACATCTAGAGAAGAATGGTCCTTCGAGATACTAGCCGTCCTAATTTGTACATACATTATCCTCAGAGAGGTTGAAAAAGGTAAACTTGAAGCCACTAACGTGCCTTGCAGAAGCGAGTATGCTAATACACAATCAATCGCTGCGTCTGAAATACTGTTGCCATGGTCAAGAAACTGGCGTTGGACAATTTGATGGGCATACGGCTTTCTTCCAGTAAGCATACTTTGAAAGACTTCTATTTTCCGATCATCCTTGAAGCACGTAAAAGTTCCTGATCGGGTCTAATTGATGAGTATTTGTTTGGTATGCTGCACCGGCAGGACACACATCAAGCCTCCAAGTATCTCAGATTGAAAAGCTTGTGTTAGCTTTAATTGTGATATCGAACGGCATCTTTAGCTTAACAATTGATATTGCGGTCTTCTGCCTTCAAATCTCCGCAAAAGACTCGTAGCGTGATCTCCAATGCGCACATAAGATTAGTCCTACAGCTCCATAGTTCCTCGTATCGAGCCTAATACGACCGAAGGAGAATAAAAGCATCTCTATAGTGACGAAGCGCTCTCGGAACCTCCGCATGCCCATTTGTCTTTGATCCCAGTATCTTGAAAATGGTAGAGAGATCGTGGGAGGGGATCGAAAGTCAGTTACTTGGAGTCAATCGAGTCTTCATCCGGGTATGGTGTCGATATCTAGCGATTTTTCGAGTTCTATTGCAAGGTAAGCTTCAATACCTGTGATCTTTTGTGACCAAAACCTCTCTTTGTAAAGTTCCGACCTGAATAATACCATGCTTTTATTAATCTCGCGAAGTATTTACGCTGAAAATACCTTTCTCGGTTCTTTGAAGTTCATTCCAATGGTCCGGAGATTGATCGTCCTTAGTAAAGTCAGACCAACAATATGGGCCAGAGTTCTCGTGTAGATCGGACCAGAATACATTCTCATGAAACTACATCGAAGGTCATGCGCACTTTGAAGCTTGGGGAAGTAAGACATCCTTGTCTCGAGAATCGCTATGATACGCTTCTGCCCACTCAGCAGATCTTGTCTCTAATGGTTCTCGGGAAGAGACATATTCTAGATTTGAAACGATGATTGATCCAATGTGGACTTAATTTTCCTTATTTGTTTGACATCCACTGGATATCTCCATCATTTTTCACGTCAAAACGTGCAACCTGGAGCCACATACCGCAGTCTGCCTGACTTGTGAGCGATCTAGAATTGTGGAGGACATGTGCTATTAAAGATACAGTCGTGTATGTGATGGTATCGGTACAAGACTATGATTAAGTCTCAACATGGCGACTGGGCGAGTCGATTTTGAAAGCGCTGGAAAGAATTGGTCGTAAACGACTATCGAGGTCATGAACTGCGAATTCGTAATGAGACAGGGCTTCCTGGTCGACTACTCCAACTCCTACCCAGAGCAGAGAAAGTCTGCAATGGCTTCTTGACAAACAAGTTTTATGTGAACTCTCCAGGCGAAGGGACTCCGTTCCATAGTATTTCGTGCGCTGAGAAGCGGCTAAACGTATGTCGGTTAATGTAGTCTACCTCCAATACCCTCCCATGCCATGCTCCAAATTTCCGGCGGCTCATATGATGTATCAATAAAGGTGTGATTGATAGCCAAGCAGCTGATTTTGAGAATTATATCCAGAGGAGACCCGCTTTGGTGTCGTCGATGACAAATTTCTCAGAGTCTTTCTTGGAATCCTTACTGGCTGAGTGGCGCGTCACGAGATGTTCCTACTCCTCATCACTCATACTCTCCAGCTCAAAGTCCCCAGTGTTCCATCACGCTTAAGATGCCTGCAAATTTCGGGAGATAATCTCGTGACATGGGCTCAAAAGAAGAATTGTTGCACTGTGCGCGGGATTTCTTTCGAGGCTTCGCAATGTTGTGCTGTGCTTTGTCGTATCACCTCCTGTCTTCAGTTGAAGCCGCGGTCTGTCTACTCCTGTTAGAGGCCCGACCAGAGTCTGTGACGTGGAAAACCGCAGCTCCTTTCTGGTTTTGAAGGAAACGAGCGGCTAATGAATTGCCTGACATGCGGACAGTCATCTAACGGCTAGGGTCGAGATCGAGGAGAGCTTCTGCCGAGAATGAGAACTTGTTAGAGGCATGAACGCCAGACGACGGGAAAGAATGAACACGATGAAGCAACGCGAATACTCACCAGGTAAATAATTGGTATTCATGGACTTCTCATGTTACATGCTGCAAACTCTGTCGATATATATTCGAGATCCCGGAAGGATCTAGCAATGAGATCGAGGGGAGATAGTTGCGTGTCACGCTACTTTCCTTATAGACTTCCAGATTCTGAGGATAATTAGAGGCTTTAGATATCGCAGGTTGAAATTTTGAGTCCTCACTTTAAATCTGCCTTAAGCTTACAAAATTAAAGACAGCAGTTGTGTCTGGAGTCAAACATATGGACTCCGGTATTCCAGACTCATTAGCATACTATATCAATTGTCTTCAGGAAAAGGCACATTGAAATATTGATCATAGTTATATGTCTCATTTAAAATCCAATATGGACTAACAGCATGGTTGCAATTGGAACACTTGAGGTGTGAGGTGTCCAGCAGTAATCAAAAATATATGACAATCCTATGCTCAATATTATTCCAATGCAAAAAATACCGAAGATAGAACCAAGGAAAGTAGGGCATCAGAAGCGCAACACTTTGTATGCCACTCATGCCAATTGTCGCTTCTCAATAGCTTCCTGGGAAGAAGCACAGATCTTTAGGATTGGATTGCCCGGAGAAGTCTGCCGCACCTGTCAACTTGCGGCAAGCAAGGCCTCCAAGGACGAAGTAAAATGCTACCTTGTCTAGTCCCGCCGGACTGTTCTAGTCCGCAGTAGCTGGTCAATCAGATGACTATAATCAAAACGCTAGGAATGAGAGCCCGAATTGAGAGACATGTCTCGACGCTTTGAGCTCCTCAAAAATAGGCGAACAAAATAAACAACGAAACTAATGATTGCACTGCGGGTTAGAAGGACTTGATAACATGAACTACATTAGAATCTGCAATGAGAAAATGCGGACAATACGATATTTGGATCTAGGTATACATCACATATCTCACAAAAAAACAATAATGTACTAACACGTGCACAAGAATTTATTGACAATCGTCGCTTCTACCTGACAGCGGCAGCCTTGCCAAAAGCGGGCAGGTTTCCGTCTCGAGTCCAAGGGACGATCGACATCAACAATACGCAATCCATACGAATGGATGCTTGGAAATTACCTAAGGTCGTGTGATTGATGCTCTCTCGAGTTCGAGTTCTGCGCTGCTGGTAGCCGCATAATACATTTAAGCCATCAATTCAACCATCGCACTGGATCTCGAAGAGAGTTGAAGCTTGACGGTTGGGCTGAGGAAGGCTGGATCAAGGAAGGCTGAAGCCTCATCTCCTCACGTATCACGGAGCCCAACATTCAGCTGTATATATATATATACCAATACGTGTTCCACACGCGCAGATTCATTCAGATCGTATCTCTTACTATCTCCACCTCGATAAATCGCCGCGTCAATTGAGTTCACGCTCCAGCACGCCCTCAATCGTCCAAAATCTTCACTAAAACAACACAATGCCAACCTACCTCCTCCATGGTTTCCGCTGGCAGCGCCAAAACATCCGCATCCATATCATATTACACGACCTCGACGACGCCGCCCCCGAATGGATAGTCGCGCCCGCGAGCTGCGCAACCCTCCTCAACTCCTTCTACACGCTCTTCGACTTCCTACCTCCCTCGAATCCTCCTCCTCCCGCATCCTATCCTCATACAACTACTACCGAGAGCGCAGTCGTAGTTGAAGGTGGTCCAGTTACTGGCACAGGAAATGGAACGACACGCACGCTGAAATATGCGAAGAAAGGCAGTATTTCCAGCTTGAGGGATTTGGTGCGCAGGCCGATGAGTATGGGCAGTGGAAATCGAGGAGGGCATAAGGTCAATGGAGAGGGGGCTACAAATGGGACACAGAGACCAATTTCCACGCCGATGCCTTCCACACGCACAAGAGTACGAGCGAATAGTCATGCGAAGCCCGAAAAAGAACCCTCTTTCAACGATTGGAGCGCGGTGAAGTTGCTCGAGCAGCATGATCCTGAGGATTTGGCGGTTGTGAGCCAGCCGTATGCCTATGTGGCGGATTATATGATTGAGGTCCCACTGGGGTTGAGTATTAGTGAGGAGATGGCGAAGTATGAGAAGAGGAAGGAAGAGGAGGAAGGGATGCTGAGTATGCCTGGGACACCGGGGACTCCGGGTTCGCCCACTATGCCTGGCATGCCGGGGACATCGAGTAATACTGCAAGTTCTACGAATGGTGGCGGTAGTGTCAGTGGTACTAGTTCTTCTACAGAAAATGGGGGATTACATACGCCGCCACTAAGTGCACGAGAGATCAGGAGGAGGAGTAGGAGGCTGGGTTGGATCGAGAAGTTGAGAGATAGTTTGGAGAAGGGAGGAGAGATTGGCTGGTTTGTGGTGCACTGTGGAGATGAAGAGAGGAGGGCGCCGAGTATAGTTGAAGAAGAAGAGGAGGATGATTGGAGTGAGGAGGAGAAGCCATTGAAGAGTGCGGGATTGATGAGTGCGGGCTTGATGAATTTCTTTGGGAGAAGGAATATACCCGAAGAGAAGTAGAATGGTATTGTACGTTATTAGTGGTAGTGTTTTGATCAGCTGTGAGATTACTAAAAGTATAAGTACCCTAAACAGACAAACAAGATTGCAAAATCATTTCATTGCCTAACTCATTGCTTCCCCTCATAATCCCTCTTCCAAATCCTATCCCAAACCTCCTTATCCACCGCAAACTCCCTCACATAATCACTCTCCAACTCATGCGTCCTCCTCCCCAATAACACCATACTATGCAACGGCCCACCCAGCACCTCGTCAGACTCACAAAGCTGTTTCAACGTCCCACTAACAAACTTCTCGCTCTTCCCCCCAACCC
>JACBAH010006792.1:0-15082 GCA_014282315.1 Neospermospora avenae | reverse complement strand
GATGTCCAAACAATTTGATGTTAATCGTATCAACGACTGTGTCTACCATCCACTGTGCGCTTTGAAGAAGTTGCGTATCAATCAGCCGAATAGCGTAGATCTAGGATTCACCGATTGAATTCCTGTGATGATTGCCCAAATTTGAAATGGTTCCGAATAAATGATATGGGATTTAGGACTTAGTAGCGGATGGGATGTGGTGTTCTTGTAAGAAGATTAAACAGTTGTTCAAAGCGTAAGAATCGGACTAATGGCTTGCGCTATGCTGGCAAATCCCTTCAGGTCTGAGGGGGGAAAAAAGGGTTATTTCACAGGGATGAGCTGCCTCAACTTCCATTCAATGATATTGAGAGCGACCATAAGTTCCTACATGCCCAGTGTCTTGTCATTCGCTATTCACTCCTACTCCCACTCCCGCCGTGCTGCACCTCTAGCCATCTGACTAGCTTTCCTGTATTGCCTTTCTTCAAATCTTGATTGCACGCCGTACTGTACGCGTGTTCAAATAGACCTGATAGCCTTGTAAAAACAGTTTCACATTCTGGGCACTTGAATGGATAAACTGTCTTGCTATATCCAAATGATGTGTCATGACAACTAAGCCACGTTTCCCATTACTCTTCCACAATGTATGCCTTCCACTGGAAACACTTGGCAGCATACTCATTCAAATCGATCAGATCAATTTCCGAGCCGCATGCGCCGGATTCTAGGTGTATTAACATTGCGGGATAGGTCCTGGATGTTCGGTAGCCGCCGTAACATTCAATTGATCGTTCTAAGTGTACCATTTGATGCTCAAGCAGGTATCAATTTCAAATTTCGAATAGACAAGGCTTCGCTTACATTTTCAAGGTTGCTAATGTTTCCGAAATGTATCTGGCAAATTTTGCAAACATTTCGCTCCTCCGGTGTTGTCAGACGCTTGGATTGCTTACGTCCATTCCTAGACACCTAGTCTATCCGGAATGGGACTCTCTTTATTTACAGTCATGTTGAACATTATCCACGGAGAGCTAGAAACAAGGGCATCTGCACTTCGTGAAGGAATTTCATCGGCATCGTTTGCTACACTTTGTGCTCAGCGTAGTTCATGACGAAAACGTCTGCTTGAACATGCGTACGCTTTTATTGAAGTTTAAAGTAGGGATCTCCCTGGCGTCGTTCATCAAGAGAGAATATGCCTTAATTAGCTTACGATTAACATTTATCACATGAATAAGGATCTCCACTGTCGCTTTCCTCGAGGCACATGCTTACTCCCCTAAATTTGCGTATGCTTGATTTACGACAAAGCCTTTCCTCGAAGTCGCTGTCACGAGGGGGTATGCTTGAATTTACGTATGCCCGACTTACTTCACCAAAACTTACGCCGAAAGCTGAACGTACCCAAAAATGCATGGCTGAGAAGCCTCTGCAATCTTATGATTACTCCCCCTTGTGAGACCGATGCGATATGTCCAAGCATGAAAGGGGAGGAAATATGTTTCCACACAGGAAAGGCACGATGCCTGCCTCCGCTAGATTGTCCATGAGCTCTTTGATTAAAAAGCTCCTGTGCTGACACATAAGTCAATGATAGAGAATCACATTCATCGTCGAATTCAACTTTACCTTCGTGAAATCACTCGAGGGCCCTGACTAACCTCGTGAAGGTGGGCTTGACACTAGAAAACCAATTGATGTATTATTGAACATGGAGGTATTGTAGTATGTGATACGAAGTATGTTCGGATCTCTCGAGCGAAGGTACGGCAGGAATGCGGGGAAGAAACTTCGTGTCTGTCATTGGCGAAGTTCCATCGCAGGTCACCCTACTGACATCATAAGATGCGAGGTTCCCTCCTTTAAGCCTCACGCTCCTTGGGCCGCTCACGACCGACAATACTTGTTTGTTTTGTTAATTCTCGCCCCGATCCTTTCTACAATGGCAGATGTAGCATTCCCAACTTCAATTCCAATCACCTTGACTCGTTGGATACATATCGACATCGAACATTGCAAGATAATTTGCACTAGCCCCAAATGCATGCGAGCCATTTCAACACGTGAAATAGCGAGGCACTGCAAGAAGAAGCATAAGAAATGGTCCTCCAAACAGCTTCGCGTATTCACGGAGTTCATTGGGCAGCTAGGATGGGAATCCCGGGACGTTGCGGCTGTGGAGGATGGATTATCGCCGCTCCCGTACCTCCCGGTCATGGATGGGTTTCAATGTCAGCTCTGTCCAATCCGATTTCGACTGTCAGAGATTGAAGCAGCTGATCAGCATCGAGTCATACATGGGAGCCTGGTTGCTTGCATGGAGCGCTTTCTCGTCCGAATTCAATCATGGTCCGGAGAGGGACCGTACTGGCTGGTCAGCGAAAGCGAGTGTATTCCAGCTTCTAGAGATACGGAGCAGACTGCAGGTGAACAAAGGAAATTGAAGATGAAGTTGCAGATGAACAAGTTTTTGGAGAAGGAGGCAGACAGGAAAGTCGAGGAATTATCAGTGTATCAAACTGGCGCTGTGGATGACTTTACTGATGTAGATATCGATGATTGGATTCTAGTATAGCTACCGGGCAGGACAAATGAAGTAAAGCTAGAGGGAGCGTGAACAGGCATAGCGGCGCTTTAACAATATATGTGTAGATGGAATGCAATCTATTTTGACGGACATGCAAATCCTGATTTAAAAATAACATGTGTGAAGCCCTTTAAGTAAAAAGTTGTCTTCTTGACCTGTTTTCACAAAAGTCTCTCCCCATTCACATGCTCTGAATCACGTCAATGAAAACCTATCCTCAAAATTCTCTTTGCACTCTCTGAACATTTACACTTTCTGTGGCCACATCCAGGTACATTTACCTACGAGGTATACACTCCATTTAATGCAGCGCGAACCTGAAGAAGTCTTTTGCGAATTGTCCTCCTTCTGCAAAGAACTTCTCAAAGAAGTCCATGAAGCCAGTATGAATAGAGATTATCTCAGCATTCAAAGCCATATGCTGACAGACCACACTCCTCATACTACCAATTCCTGCCTCCATAATTTCTCCCTCCTTTTCTGTACGTATACCTCGTAAAATTGACCGTATCCATCATGTTTTCATCGTGGAGTTGGCATATGCACAATTGTTTGTGCATCTTTTCCCGAAAGTTCCCATATTCTGACAGACAATCAAGTCGGATATTTTCCATACTTGGGAACTAGCATCCCTTCCGATTAGCATTCCTTTTGAGTCGACATGTCGTCGAGAACAAAGAAGTGGAAAGATTGCTCGTCTACTTTCTTTGCCCCTACTGCTCACACCGCGTGTAGTTGACGTCCATAGCACGACAGTCAGGGTCCTATTAAGAAGAAATAAAGTATACTGCACAAGAAGACGTTATCCCTCATCAGTTTTAATGGCTTGCTCAAAGTTATTTATGTTATGTACCAGTATACACGTATGATTGCATTGATCTTATAATACCCGCTGAAGAAAACATTGCTGCATCCTCGCTCGTTGCTAGAGGTCCCCAACCCCAACAGCGAGATGCATTGTGGGCTGGTTCCGAAACCCAATTGATACCCTGATGGCGTAACCTTGAATGCAACGATGCAACTTGGAGATTTGCCTTCGAACGGCCTTCATCCTTCGGGTCACCAGCGCATTCCTTGTCTCCGTTGACTATGCATTCTTCACAATCCTGCTCTCTATTTCCGCTAGCAGATCTCTGTTCTACCCCACTTTGTTTCGACCTCGTACTGGGATCGCTTATCTCAAAACTTCTCCTCCTCCCTTCCTCGAAATCGTCTTCCTCCAGGCTGCTGAGCCCGATGCTCCCTTGGCTGCTCGTGTCTGAGCTATTGAGATCTAATATCTTCGCAGTACGCATCTTGTAATTGTCGCAAAGCATTTTGAGTTTTCCAAGGAATCCCATGAAGGTTTGAGCTTCCGTAGTATGAAAACAGCACGCTGCAAAGATGCCATGGGCGACCCCGTCCACGATTTTGTCGCGCCATATTCACTCCGGCCAGGCTGGAAAGGATCTCGTCCAGGGTATTGAGGAGAGAAGTCCTTTATAACAAGTCTGGAATACAGCCCTCCTTTTTCAGCGCCTTCGATCCCTGATATATTTGGTGATACTGATATGTTTGTGCAGTAGGACGCATCCGCGCCGGAATTGTGCCTGTGCGACGACCCAGTCTTTGACGTCGTTTTCGATCTTGTCGCTCGTGATGTAAGAAATAGTTCAGATCGATTGGTAAGAAGAAGAATGAAGGATTGTAGACGTGATCAAAAGTTCGTATGGCAGGTACCACAGAATGTAATCGCGTTCTGTGGGTTTTTTTTTCTTGAAAGTCGATCAGCCTATGTGTGAGGGCTTCGTGGAACTGGACGAAGTTAGATTTGCCCTACTGATCGCAAACGCTACTTACATTGTCATCTCTACTGCCGATAACATGGCAGACGTCCGCGGGACTCGAAACACAAGGCCAGTCAAAAAGGTCGGGAGCTTTCCTGCTCTAGAGCTGCTCAGACAGTTCTCCAGAAGAAAGAAAGGGTATGCCTCTTTCCTGAGCCTTGGGATCCGCAAATGAAGGTGGAAGAAGATGTAGCAACATTTAATAGTACTCTTGGTTCGGCACCACCGTTCTCTCCGAGAGCCTCCTGGATTTCCAAAACTTCGAATAGCCCTCCCAACAGACCAAGTTGAGGGAATGGCGTTGGATCATCTGGAGAAAGAAGCGACTCGGCGTGTTTAAGTATCGGCATGACGAAGATTGGCGTGGTGGTGAGCTCTGGGAGTGCATGTTGATTACGTGGCATTTGAAGAAGAGCCAAGTGCTCTGCAAGATCCATAGCGTCTTCTCTCTCTTGGATGGTGTTGCCTGTAAGTAGAGTCCAAGTGCTGAAGTGAATTCATGAAGATAACACGGCCATCTAGCGGATGAAGATGTCTCATTTTTAGCCGGAACTTACATACATGCTTCTTCCCAATGGCCTACATGTTCTGCCTTTGTCCTCACTGACAAATTTCTCGGGACTTTTATCTGCGTCTCCCTGGCATTTACAGATTATGAAAGTGCAGGTGCACCTTCCCACGAAAAAAAAAGGAGAAGGTAGTTCAATTACGCCGTCTGTTAAATCAAGCTACTGCTTTATGCTGCTATGGCTGCTGCCTTCGATTAATTTACAACTTGGAATTATTTTCATGTTAGTGGAAGATTTTTCAGTCCGGTAGAAAACTACAGTGCTTGACTGGAATTACCTGACAATATAGAGCTCCTTCGATATTGCACTGATCGGGGTCATCACTTGGGTTGATGTGATCTTCTCATCTTCGTTTAGACCATCGCAACCGTGGCCGCCACTTATATGGTATATGGATCGTTCAATGGAGGGCTGTTGATAGTATGGGAATGCTCAGTGAAGAGGGCTAATCTCTCGGAGGACGGATTCAGTTTTAAAGTTTGATACTCGAATAATCTTCGTCTCTTCAGATGGTTTCCAACGTCATCGTATTATATGCCTATACCAAAACACCTCGAAAGATCAACGCACACGTGAAGATTGGCTTTTATATAGACTTCACAATTTGAAAGCATCAATACAGTTTCATAGTGGTTTTACTAGTGAACCAGTAGGCTAGCAGCCTACCAATCCTCACTATTCTATGTTTCCAGTGCTGCGTTCCTCGTGTAGGGTCAAGGATTCTTTCTTACCTGGCTTTGTACTTCGTACTTGCGGTAAATATTGTTCATTTTCAGGGGTATAAACACTAAATGCTCGGCAATGCTGCTTTTACAATCTCCCCTAGTATTTTGTATACCCTCCTCTAGCTGCTATCACTGCCTTACATCTCTCTAGCATCTCCCTAATTAACTCCCTAATTCTTTCAGTTGTAATCGATTCCCACGCTTCTTTTACTACCTCCCTTAATCTCTTATAAGACCGGTGAACCTCAGGGTAATTCATCTTAATATAGTCCTTCATATTATCCTATAAAGTCTCGATTGGGTTCAAATCAGGGGAGTTCGCAGGCTAATAGATAGGGGTAATACCTATTGCTTCAAATACCGAAGTAGTAAATAGAGAAGCATGAACTTTTGCGTTATCTTGCTGAAATTCAAGTTCGGGTAACTGAAGTAAGAGCTCTTGAACTATAGGAATAATAATTCCAGAGTAAGAGCCTTCATTTATTGTCTCCTAATCCTTCTCCTAAAATAACCCTCTATACCGGCCGTATTTCCCTGAAATAGTACCCTAAAACATCCAACCTATCTTCCTCTGATATCGAGCCTCGATACAATCAGGGTGATATTCCTCCTCGGGGCCAATTTTCCGTGTTACCTAGTCTTTAGTATACCTCCCTAGTTGTACCTAAGTCTCGTCACTCCAGAGCACCGAAAACCACTGCTCTTCGGTCTAATTTTCATGCTCGATAGCCTATTGAAGTCGTGTGATTCGATTAGGGTACTTAAGCTCTGGTTTTCGACGTGCAATTCGTCGAGCATAGCCTTCCTTCTTAAAGGCAGACCGTATAGCAAAGTGACCTATATCCCACCCTAAAATCGAAGGAATTTCGATCCAAGGAGTACGGCGGTTCTCTCTTGAGCTAGTGACCTATTCGATAAGGCGTTTTCGTTGAGGGGTATTTAAGTAGGCTCTTCGGCCTCTTAAATGCTTTTGAGGAGTAAGGCGAGTTGATAAGGCATATTGTACTTGGCGTCGAGTGAGATTTAGTTGTAAGGCAATTTGATCTTGAATCTAACCGGTATCAAACTAGAGGGTTTGACACCGAAGTCGTTCATCTCGAGAGGTCTGCCTCGGAGTCTTAGGTATAGGTACACTGAATAATGATTCCATGACAAAAGGGTGAGATTTGGCCCTGAAAAGCGGCGAATTTATATGGTTTTATCATTGGGTAAGCCCCTTGTAAACCTTACTATCCGCTGCGCTGCGGCCAGAGTTGCACTGGACCGTGCACTTGCCAAGTCGCTTAAGTATATTTAATAGTAAAGCTAGATTTTCAAGAGTTCGACTAGAATCTCCTTGAAATTCATAACAACCTTGTGAAATTTATCTCTTTCCGTTTAATGAAGACTAATTACCTATATGTAGTATCTATAGAGAAACACCTGACATTATATCCATATTTTAGTGCTATCTAAATTTTGACGTTCCTCCGGAATAACACGTTCTTCCGGCCCGAAAAGTGCAACCCTGGCCGCAGCGCAGCGGATAGTAGAAACCTCTAGAATCGAGCACAGACACCATTTTGTACATTATTTACCGCAACTACCAAGTATGTCGTCGCTGAGCTCTGATTTCATGGACTTGTCATGCAGTAATCAGGGGCATTGATGCCTGCTTCGGCTAAAGGTGTTATTTCTTCTGTGTTAGGAGTGCTGTATTCGTTGGTTCACGACCAGAGTTGGTTGGTGGGTGTGTGGGTCTCTGAGGGGCGGGCGGAACCAACGATTACCTTTCCTCCCGATGTATGAAAGCGTACCTTCCGTACGTACTTCCGTACGTTCTGTACACAAGTAGCGTCGTATTTTGCCCAATCAAATACGTATTAAAGCGCCTACCGGGAAAGTCACCCCAAAGGGGCATAAAGAGATGAATCTCACCAAGCCGGCAGGACCACAAGGCCACAGCAGGGCGCGAGAGCGTGGGGCGGTGCACCGGGACGATCCGAGAATTCCCGAGGTGCTGCTGCATGACTCAACTAATCACGCCGTAAAATTTTCACACAATTATTCCAATGAGCTTCAGACATGCTTTGTGGTTGCTCATCCGGCCATATAAGGGCCCGTCTCACCAGGGTGCGTTCAGTCGTCGAATCAGTTGTCGGTAGCTCACGTACTTGTAACTTACACGTGCCTGCATATATATTCCCGCCTGTAGGTGAAACGGCTGTGTCCTCACTCTGTCTTCTAAGCTAGTTACTGACGAAGTCAACGAACGGTAGGCCTTTCCAGCTGCGATCATTTTGGTTTGGACGTAATGAAAATAACTAGATAGGTCATTGACGGTTACTAATAAGGAGTCTATTAGTAACAGCTTTCTCGAGCAAACCATTGAGCAGACAACAAGCCCATCAACGCAGCATTTCAATCGAGTTCGATAGCAACTAAGCGACCGCCGCCATGTGCACCCTAGACCTGAGAACATGCAATAAGAATGAATGTCGCGGGATGTTCAGAGAGTTGGATTTGTGCGTTCTTGGTCGCACCGGTGCTATATGTATCAGTAAAGATTCCGCTCGCGTTGTTTCAAATGGAAAAGTGCCTCTTGATTTTGTCAAATCTAGCAATCAGCCTACTATTCTAGGGACAGTTGAGATGGGTCAAGTGATGATCCAGAGAGAAGTAATTAGGGATTGTACGAAGGATGATCAAAATGGCTGTTCTCGATGATAGGCATAAGAGCTCGTACCTCTAGATTATCCATTCACACAACTTGTCGAAACAGAAAGTGCTCAATGGAAATTCGAGGACAAATGCAAAGAGCTGTGATTTGCTCTATGAAGCGTGATGCTCAGAACTGAAAACTTGTGGATGAGGATTGATGTCGGAGTCTGTGCCCCTCAAGATCGTCCTTGTTCTACAAGAACTAGTCCTGCCTCCATTCATCATGCCAGCTGTTGCCACGGGCCTGCCACGGGTCCGTGCTACTCCATCGGTCATCCTCTTACTCCATCGGCCATTCTCACCCCATCAAGGTTCAGGTGGAAAATTCAACCTCGGAATGAAGGAGGGAAAATGAGATCAAAATATAGAGAATACTGCCACTGCCACTTCCACATGATCACACGTGCTACATCGTCCTATGGCGGAAGAAGGTAGGGGTAAATCTGGCGATGGCAATACACGTCCTCCCTTCTACGTAAGACGCCCAAATCACGTCGCGTCTTCCCCCAGCGAAGCTCAATCGCGACGCGTTGCTAGAGATCACTGTCACTGTCACAGCCACTTCTACCGCAGCTACTATGGACTCATTATCTCTTAGCCCTCCTCGCTTGATTGAGCATATAATCGGGTACCAGCTCTTCTACTGTCACGCGTGTCACCCAGCCTATGTCTTTACCCAGCTCGATGTTCACCTTAGGAAAAAGCATGCTCTTGCAAGTCAAGCTCGACAGCGTATTGTTCAAGACTTTCAGCAATTGCCACTGCCACTAGCTATTCGAAATTAGACGGCTTCTTATCGCCAACCTGCGAGAGCGAACCACTCCCACCCGGTATCCTTCTTACCAATCTTAGATAGGTTTACGTGTAGCCACTGCCACAACCCAGACTCCTACTCCTCCCTTAATCGTAAGGCTATACAGGGGCATATTAATCAAGCTCATCAGCTCTTCCGGTCAGCGGGTACGAGCGGTATTCGTACCGTGAAGCTCCAGACCTGGTATAATAATAACCGTGCGCGGTACTGGGAGGTCGCTTGTCTGCCACCTGCCGCTGACTCCCAGGAATATGCCTCCACGGCAGCCTGTCATCGACCTGACTACCTATCCCGTGGAAGAAACTCGATCTCTTAATGCTCCTGCTGCCACCGCCACTGCTCCTGCCAGGGCTATACACCGACGACCGTCCGTTATTGACCTGACTACCGCGGACCAGCTCGAGGAACTCGAAGAGGCAGAGACCCGGTGACTTGAGCAACTCACCTCTGATTACTACGCTGTAGATCATGAGGTCGAAGCCGAGGAGACCACTCCCTGGCTTATAGCAACCGAATGGCCAAAGCAGTTTGCCTCCCTCCCTCTCGACTTAATCTCTCGGTTTGCAAAGCACCCAGAGACAGTGGCAGTGGCAGATGCCAGTCATGACTACCTTATCGGATCGTTTCGTGGCGTCGAACTCCAAAGCACTGGCAAGGACGAGTGGCGACTACAACAGATCAGCCAAATCTTTACCTCTGTCTTAGATCACGGGCTCCAGACATTCCAGGAGACCCTGTATCAGATCCGCTGCTGAGAAAAATATCACAAACAGCGAGAACGAAATTTTTGAGATTCAACAGCGAAAACCACATCTAGCAGTCCTCCTTCAGGATGTAGAGAAGACTGAGCTTGTGTGCATTGCCCTGTGTGACATAGGCAGTATGCTCATTCGAATCCATGAGATGCGTAACAAAGAACGTAAACATCATCATCGCCTTGTAATCTCCAGTGGTTTTTGCCAGAGTGCTCATATGGAGTGGAGATCCGTGGAGCATCAATCTCTTCCCGCGCCCGGCTCCTACTTCGCGAACTTGTGCAAGTAATCTAGCGATAGCAAGACCACAATCCAGATACCCGACTGCGCTGACTGCAGAATAGAGTCTGGTAATATCGAGAATCGTGCTTATTTCTTGGATACCTCGCCCCTCTTTTCCGATGAGGTATGCTCGCATTACGACAGCTCTAGTTCGGCAGTCGGTAAAATCTTTGTACCGAAATTGTTCTTCAAGCGCTGGATGGAAATGCCGTTGGACTCATTCTCCTGGCTTCCCGACGTTGAGGAAATGTTACAGGCTGTCTCCGCATTGTTGCAAAGAACATACTCAGGCCCTTTGGCGTCTGTGCGAGTTATATCGCCATAGGGCAATCAATAGCAGAGAAAAACCATTTGTAGCCATCAACACTCCACGGGCCAAGTGTCTCAGAGACTTGTGGCGCGTTTGTAGCAATAGTCTCGGTACCAGCTAAATAATGGATTTGGAACATTTTATGCACTGGCTCTGGCGAGGATCGAATCATTAATGAGCAAGTGATAAGTTAGTTGTTTCTGGGTAGAGGGTAGAAGACATCCGGATAAATCGGATCTATGTTTCGAATTCAGAAGGACAAGCGTCGTTCCATTCTCAGTCGAAATGTGGTTATAGTAATCTATCTTTCTATACAATATCCCCTCCAAGTGTATATGACAGAGCCAGGCAAGCATACATCACTCTAGTTCCGTATCTGGAGAGCTGATATTATAAGGATTACCATCCAATAAGCTTCCTTACTGCCCTCTGATCCTACTTTACGAATCTGCCTACCAACCGCCTTTTCCCCAGTATCAAGATCGAGAACGGTCCACAAGCGCATCCCACGTCCACTCAACTCATCGTATCTGGAAGATCGCTCACATCCACAGTCAGGGGACGGGCATTCCTCAGTGCGAGCGATCGAACGAGCGCACTCTTCGCCATGCACACTTGTCTCCGTGTACTATCGTTTGATATCGGAAGCTGCTCTTGTTCAATCGTCCCACGAAATCACCTCCACATCTTTGTCCCTATCATCCAGGTAGTCTATACCTAAACATTGGTCGCACAAATATGCGCCACCCAATTCCACTTTCCCCGGTATCCCCGCCCTCACATCTGACTCTGCCTTCTCGTAATTGCAGCAGTATAATGAAGGATCGGTAGGACGTCCGATTCGAATCCAATCCTGTCGACTCAGACATGGTGGCGGAGGGCTCTCTGGTGAATATATACTCGCCAGAGAAGTTGCTGTGTATGATCCTTCCACTTGGTTTGCGCCCCAATCATTTTCCCGGCAGGTTCGTTTCGCTGTGAATTGTCCTTCCTCGAAATTGGTCGTCTTGCGCTTCCTGGGACTGGCATTTCGACTCCTTGGCACGAAATCTGCCTTTATCTCTTCGAAACTGAACGATCTTGATGCTTCCTGACCGTTAGGAAGCCGGACTAACAATTGTCTGGGTACATGAGCTGTAAGGAATGTTGACAGTAGTGGGAATATTGTCCATGCAAATCTGGCATATAAAAATTGAGCTGCGACACCTCTGAGACGAATGTGCGTATTGTGAAAATTATGCCCCAGGCTGTTTGTCTGCCCCAAAAATTGAATGACCCATTTCGACTGCTTTGGAACAATGACGAATTTGCGGTCATCGAAAGCGAGATGTATATCGCTCCGAAGAGCGATAGCGTTCCGGACATCATCAAGCATCCAATCCCTGGAGAGTTGACGGTTCAGGTTGTATTCCTCCATTCCACTTGTCTCGAACCAATCTCTCTCCGAGCGTGGAATCAAATGAGCCCTTGTAAAGTAGTCGGCGCCATTCTTCTCAGATACTCTGCAACACTTATCGCGAGCACTCACAAATGCAGTGAGCGAGGATGCAGAAGGTGGCGCTGTGTCGATTTCTGTATCTTCATTCATGATAGACCAGTCGGACGGGAAATTGTCGTGCGGGAAGGTCCAATCTGCGAAGGATTTATATACCGGATACAACTCGTTGTCAGCATCGGGGTTGTAGAAGTAGTATTTCCTTTCTCGTAGAAGTTCATCCTGTAGTAAATCAACCTTAGGGCCATCGCGTTGGTACGTGAAGAAACCATTTTCGCTGTTCCCTGCCACTATTCGACATGCTGCGAGAGCCGTCCCAAAATGCAAGCCGCCCCCTTCCCGATCGAACGCTTGAAGTCGAAAAAGTACGCTTTGCTTGGATCGATCGTTGTATCCTGGGTGAAGGAAGGTAATATAATTGTTTGCGTTGCCTGCGTACTCGGCTTTAACTGTTGTCTCATCGAGGGAGCTTCGAAGCGTCGATGGCATGAAATTGAGCGTAGCCGTGGAAGTGACTGCCGGCGTGATTGTTTTTCCGACCATCAGAGGTGGTGGTTGCGAGTTGCTGGCTGTGTATTGTGTGTAAATTCTTGGAAGAGTAGAAGAGGCATGATGGGAGAAGGTTGGAGGGGCAAGCAAGCGTTCACGGGCCAACAACGGAATATAGAAAAGGTCAGCTGATATTCAGCCAACTGAAAATGTAACGAGGTCCCTCGCACATTGAAAACATCATAAACAGCGAGAACGGAATTACTGAAATTGAACAACGAAGACCACATCTAGCAGTCCTCCTTTTGGCCAGTTGAGAGGCCTGAGCTTGTGCGCATTGCCGAGGGTGACATAAGCACCATGGCGACACCACCACACCGTGGCCTCAAGTGACAACATGGCCAAATGACAATAGTGAGCACACTATATATCTCAGCGATTACCTCAGGAAAGCACTTGTCTGTATCGACTCAACAGAGGATCAGCCGGTGCCGAAGCCCCTAGTCTAGTCCATGATCGCGGCCATGACCATCCAGCAGAGTACGGAATACGAAAGTACGATTTGAAAACCTTACCCTGCTGGAGGATGAGAAGAATGGGGTTCAGAGCGTTAGTGTCAATTGATGATTTTACCCTGCTCGAGGATGAGCACGCAACTCAAAGTGTTCGTGCAATTTGATGACTTTACCCTGCTCGAGGATGAGAAAAACGGGGTTCAGAGCATTAGTGTCGATTGATGACTGTACCCTGCTGGAGGATGAGAAAAATGGGGTTCAGAGCATTAGTGTCGATTGATGACTGTACCCTGCTGGAGGATGAGAAAAATGGGGTTCAGAGCATTAGTGTCGATTGATGACTTTCCCCTGCTACAAATTAGTAGGTCTTGACGACTCCACTTTTAGGGGCCCCCAATTGTGACTTGTGGACGGGAATAGAGTGGCAGAAGGCTATTTTTATCAGAGTGGAATCGCTGCTAGATGGATGGAACGCTCACAACTTTGCAAAAATGCTGAAAGGAGTGCTAAGAACACTTCCTTCGATATCTCTACCCGTCATGTTGCGGTGCTGTGACAATCATTGTTAGGAAACTAGACCGCGGATTAAATCTCAAGCTCAAGGGCCTGGTGTCGGATGGTGTCGGCTGAATCGATCTCAGCCCCATAAGGGGATTTGATCTGGGTTGCCCCTGGCGAAACGCTTACTAAATTGTCAAAATTTTTGGTCGAATTCCATTCCTCGTCCTTGCTAGAATTTTGAAAAGACGAACAAAAATTACTTTTTCGCAATACCGCACAGCAAAATTCGAAATCGGCTTCATCTCCGAATACTCAGTGATCTTCGGCTGGCCCACTTTTCGAACCTTGCTGGCGCCTGATGACAAACATTGGAAATTGCACAATACCCCGCTCCACATCTTGTCTTGTACATCCAACGTTCCACGGCTGCTTACAAAACCCATCGAACCTACAACTCACACAGAGACCTCCATATTCCATCAATAATGTCCTCTGCTCAAGGTCAAAGAATCCAAGCAAACTGCAAAACCATCTGGGGCGATGCGGACTACGACCTCGACTTCGAGACAGACGATAGGGTGACATATGCATGCAGTGTCAAGAAGGACTTTGGGTCGCACTTTGGACCACCGCTGACAATGACTGGGATATGCAACTCTGAAGATCAAGCTTGGAGAGAGCTAGATAGAATGCTAGCTGTATGGGCGAGGCAGATACAAAGCGGACAGCCGATGACGAAGGCTCAGTCGTTGGAGATATTCGGGGGACCCAATGGGCGTAACATTCTCGTTTTGGAGAAGTTTTTGGATGAGGCGAAGAAACGAGGAATCGACTTGTGAAAGGTACCTTGGGATTTGCGTTTCAAGGTTATTATGGTGTTTCCCTTTGTAAACGGTTCAAGAATAGAAATCAATGAGTGTTTGGAATGGAAGCCGATAACGAACTTTACTATAATGTAGGCAGTGTACAGTACAGTACCCTGCTGGAGAATGCATCGCCACATTTGATTGATGAACTCATCTTGATGTAGGCACGCTCGAAAGTGTTTAGTACAATTTGATGACCTTACCCTGCTTGAGTGAGCAAAATTGGGCTCAACATTGCCACGATTAATGATGAACTCACCCTGCAGGTACGCTCGAAAGTGTTCATATGAAAGGTACAATTTGATGACCCTACCCTGCTAGTGGATGAGAAACATGAAGCCGCATTTATCAGGAGACATGTGGTTGACTGCTGTTGCAAGCAAGGTTTTCACTTGACGAAGCTTTAGCGGACAGAGTTTGTGAGAGTGAGAGTTTGAGCCAAAGGGTTTATATATTGATTCTAATTGCAAGATGCAACGCGAGGAGCCGGAGACGAAAGAGGTTTCCTTCAATCATTCATTCATTCATTAATTCATTAATTCATTGATTGATTGATTGATTGATTGATTGATTGATTGATTGATTGATTGATTGATTGATTGATTGATTGATTGATTGATTGATTGATTGATTGATTGATTGATTGATTGATTGATTGATTGA
>JACBAH010006791.1:0-15079 GCA_014282315.1 Neospermospora avenae | reverse complement strand
CCAAAACCCAATGACCGAAGTTTGGCCGAGCTGTGACAGTTTTGCTTGCCTGTGACATTCGCTTTCCCCGACAGTAAGCGAGCCCCGAGCGAAACTGGAGGTGGGCCGGCTAGTAGTATGTCCTTATTTGCAGTTGCCATTATAGTCAGGAAGCACGACATCCCCGCCTGTATAGCCTTCAAACTATATCCAAGCTGCAGCGTGACAGCAAAGTTGAACACGCCCGATGACAGAACATCAGATGATCTTGAATTAGAAGCCCAATTGTACTTTGTTGAACATGTCAGTGTTTTGCTGGACAAATGTCGTCGGTCTCGAAGCTCATAATACTTATCATGGCTCGCTCTCTTGATAGTCTGTCTTTCGTCGCTTTTCTAGAACCAATCTGCACCAACGAGGACCAGGTTATTCATATTTATGGAGCAATTTGCTGGAGGACGCACGGCATCAAAGAGCCGAGCACTATAGATTAGGATGCATTGAAGGCTGAAATTAATTGGACGTGGTATTGCAGATCACAGCACCCTTCTTACTTTTGCTATATACCAAACTCCACAGACAGCCTCCCTAGCCTAACTCCCGAAATCAAGCAAAGAAATGCATCTTTCATCATTACACATATTCCTCCCCCAGCCCACTCCGATTACCCAATCAATCCTGTGCCTCATCACCCTTCTGCGTTGGGACCTGTGTCAGGACATCGAATGCACCCGTTCCAACCTTACTCATGCGTCCAATGACGATTCTAGCACTGGGACTTGACAAATCATCCCAATCACCCTCCGTAACCGCATCAGCCAAGAATCCAACCGTCGTCTCGAAACTCATCTTCATGAAAGGACTAACACTTCCTCTCAATCCATTTCGGTTAAAGGGACTGAATCCTCCTCCTCTCGTCATGAAATCGGCTATCAGGTTCAAATGTCTATGATCGACATCAATACCGTGACCGCCAAAAACACCAGATAATTCCTGAATGATAGCCGCGCGGCAGGCTTCGACACCGTAGTTGGTCAGCATGGCTGCGATATCGTTGGTGGTAATCGAGTTAGGGTTGATGAACTCCGGGTAGGATTGCATAGCTTGGAGATTTACACCGGCGGTGTGCACGACTGGGTATGTGACTTCCTTGCCAGTAACAGGATCGGTGAATTTCTCATTCGGCACGAACGTACAGGTTGCTAGGCCGGGAATTTGCTGGATGAGTGACTGTCGGAGGGCGTCTTCGACGATGGAAAGCATCAGGACTTTGGGGACATCGGCGTCGTACTCGAGTGTCAAGTTGCACCACTCGCCGTTCTTCTCGTCGAACTCATAGCGTACGATGTCATTGCAGGCTTTCATAACGCGAGCTTCGCGCTCGTCGGATCCGTTCGTCCCGTTGTGGCGCTTAGAAGAGCTCTTGTTGACATGCTCTTCGTCGTCGCTTGCCGGATCACGGGGTGAGCCACCGATGCCTTCATCCTCCATGTCTTCGTCGGCTTGAGGATCTGCTTCTTTCTGCATCTGCGCTTGGACTTTGTCGTCGTCTTCGTCGTTTGCGGCATAGCTGACTGCCTCGGTGCGATTGGCACGTTGCTTGTCATTCGTGGCGTCGTCATCTCCATCGTCGTCGTCGTCATCTTCCCCAACTTCTCTCTCGGCCGTAGGCGCAGCTTCCTCGACCACACCAATAGACTTGCCGATCTCGGGTACTGCTGCTGTATTTGCTGATGTTTTCAATGCCGATTCACCCTTCTTTTTGCCGAGTGCTTTGCGAGTAAGTTGTTGGAGCTTTGGAGCGAACTTCTTTTCAAATGTAGTCATTACGTCGGCAACAGTGATGGCATACGTCTCGCAGTATTCTTTCGACGGAAACAGCTTGACGTTGACATCAAAGATCTTTGCCTGAGAGTAAGCTCTACCCTGCCCAATGCGCTCTTCAACTTCAGCTTCGTCTAACACGGCTGCCAGGGAAAGGACACTGATCGCCTTTGCAAATCTCGCACCGTCCTCGTCAGAAAGTTCTGGGTTGACGCGCAGTGTCATTGAAGGCGTTGAGATGTGGTTGCTTGCAGTCATGACAATTTCTCGTAGACGTGGAATACCGAGGGTGACGTTCTTTGCCGAATGACCTGCCAAATGGAAGGTATTGAGTGTCATCTGTGTCGATGGCTCTCCTACTGATTGCCCGGCAACGATTCCGACAGCCTCACCAGGATCCACAATAGACTTCAGGTACTTGGCCACGAGGACTGGCTCAAGAGCTTTGCGAACACCAACTCCATCAGGGTTCTCCTTGTTCTTGACCATTCCGTCAGGATTTGTCTTCAGGTATTCTGTTAAAGCATCGAAGAACTTTTCCGAGGTGGCATATCCGTATTTTCCTGGATTGTAATCTGCAAGAACTGGATCTGGACCATTCGGGTCGTTAGCGTTGGCGTGTTTGATGGCCTTCTTCATGCGCTTCAAGATGACATCTTTCTCTTCGAAAATTGTAGCATATCTGGGATCGCCATAACTCAACTGCGACAGTTCCGAGCTGAGATTCTGGAGCAAGAATTTGAAGTCCGTCAGATGCATCTGCTTGGTGACATCCAAACCATCTTCTCCGTAAAGAAATTGTACCATTGATCCATCAGAGTCTCGTACAGAGGTGTCGTACTCAACCTTGAGACCTTCCAAACCCTTGATAAGGCACCTTTGCAGATATCCAGATCTGGATGTTTTGACAGCGGTATCAATCAAACCTTCTCTACCAGCCATGGCGTGAAAATAGTATTCCTGGGGTCGGATACCTGTCAAGAAACGGTTGACGATGTAGCCTCCCGCTCTGATATGCGTCTCGTAAGGCTTGAAGCACGGCAATGATTTTCCACTGACCATAACTGGGACTCGGCGGCCTTCCAAAACTTGTTGGCCCAAATTACAAGAAATCAAATTTGCGTTGACTGCACTTCCCTTCGCTCCAGAAACTGTCATATTCTGCATCTGGTTCTTGGGGAACTGTTTCACTAGACCACCAGGAAGACAGGCCATGGTGATTTCGGTAGAAAGCTTTGAGGAGCTGTTATTCATCATCATATCCAAGCCTGCCTGCTTGGCGTCGTCTCTCAGAACACCTTCTAGTCGACTCAAAAGCTCGGGATCTGTGTCGGTTCGGTCTTCGCTGTCGAGAGTGACGTACTTGGCGGCAACTTTGAGACCAAGATCTTTCGCAGCTCCGAGCTTTTCTCTCCGCATTTCTTCTCCCTTTGGTGTCAACCGAAGATCGTCCATGCCGCAGGTAAATGCTCTCATATGCAAAAACTTCGTAAGCAGTCGTCCTAATATACTTAGGGCCTTTCCAGCTACTGTCGGGCCATATGCCTCATGTATTGAGTGAATGAATCCGCCTCCCTTTGGACCGATTTGGGCCTTATCTAAAATTCCTGTGATGAACTCTCCGCCTTTGAAGTGCACGATTCCTTCCTCGGACTTCTCGCCCCATCTGTCGAATGGGGTAGATGACTTGCTGGTAAGAGTGAGCGGGCCACAGTCGATTGGAGTAATATTCTTCAGGATCGTGGTTATCACTTGCTTTCCAGTCCATCGTGGAAATGGCTTGATGATTGCAGGAGGAACAGTCTCTATACGCTCTCCTATGATATGACCACTTTCAGGACGTAAGCAATTATAAATCAGCTGCTGGTAAGCTGCGCGGTCGAAAAACGTGTCTCGATTACACATCCAGACCGACACCGAAATGTGATCTTGAATGAGACCTCTGAGTGGGTTGCCGGACGTAGCCACAAGATACTGGTGATCTGTGTCGGCAATTTGAAGTGCTTCCGCCCGGGCAATTTCAGTCTGAGGGAAATGCATGTTCATCTCATCTCCATCGAAATCTGCGTTGTATGTATTACAATTGGCATAGTGCATGCGAATAGTCTTCTCTCCAGGGAGCACTCTCGCTCTGTGTCCCATAATAGACGGCTTGTGCAGTGTCGGTTGGCGATTCATCAAGACGACATCACCATTAGTTAAGTGCCTGTGTACTTTCTTGTTCCTTGCACCACTGGCACTACTACTGGAAGTTGCGAGAAGTTGATTTGCTAGAGCTAACCGCTCATCCTGGGTTTTTGTTCGCAGACTGATTACTTGCCCATTCTCGTTTTCAATTGCAGCAGCTCCCGGCCACTTGTCAACACCATTGATGACAGCCTGCTGCATATCTTTGAAGTTGTGACTTGTGACGGGCTCGGGATATGTCAACTTTTTCGCAAATACTGGCGGAACACCAATCTCGTTTGTCTCGATATTTGGATCGGGAGAGATAACACTACGAGCTGCGAAGTTGACTCGCTTTCCCATCATGTTTTTGCGGAACAGTCCCTCCTTCTTTTCCAGCTTTTGCTTGATACCATCCTCATTCTTTTTTCCAGCTGCTCCTTGGATAGGATTCCGGTCCCGGTCGATCAGCGAGTTCACAGTATCTTGTAGTTGACACCATGCTTCTTGCAGATCGTAGTAGTCTCTTTTCTGCCACGAAGCGTATTCCACAGATTTGTCAGGATTGGTGATCACATTGTATATCTGAGCCACTGTCTCGCAGCTTTTCAATATCGACTTGTAAAGGGTATTTTGTTGAGCTTCGGATATCTCGCCATCTCCAGTTCGCGCTTCGGGGCGGTATTTGTTCGGGGGAACCATGAGTGTCTGTAAGAAGAACATGTCGCAGGATACCTCTGTTGCCTTCTTCGACGTTGACCGAGAATCGTATATCAAGGATAAGATTTCCTGCTCCTTTTCAAACAACAGCACAAGACTCGCTTGAACTTCTCTTGCATTAATGTAGCGCTGAGCGGGCGCTGCAACCTTCGATTTCGAGGCCGTCTTCGTGGTAGTCTGGCCCATAATGACATCTCCGTCAACGTCAAGCGCATCTCCCTCGCCTTCATCGTCCTCGTTAGATGATAAATCGATATCCGCAATACCTTCATCGAAGTCGGCATTGGATCCATCTTTCTTCATCGTTTGCAGTAAATGAGCGGCGTTGACTGCGCGGAAGTTCCCTTGCGACATTTTCGCCTTCTCCTTCATACTAAGTGATTTCTCGAAGATCTTGACATATCGGTCCTTGCGAAATGAAGGCGATATTCCACTGCAGTTCCCGCACGCCTTGCCAGCGGTAATGGCCTTCATGAATGACTTGACCACAATGCGCCTTGCCTCCGCGACACCTTCATTTTTCTCTCTCCGCCATTCCCATGATGACGATTTTGCAGCTTTTATCGACTTCTTAACAAATGCATTCCTCCGCCTAATGACATTATCCACCGCAGATTCTTCCTCCGAGTCGCTGCTACCGGCCGCCTCTTCAGCATCCTTGTTTTGTGTGACTTCGATGTTGTCGATCTCCTCCGCAGGACCCAAAAGTCCATGTTGAATCAAGCGAAGTTTGCAGAAGTAACGGTTTACCTCTTTCCGAGACATCTTCAGGTAGTGGCAGTAAGCGCATTTCGCTCGTAGTAATCGCAAAAGCTGGTCCATAAAGGTAGGATGGTATACAGGAACGGGCAATTCGATATGGCCTACATGACCAGGGCAGGCGACTGAGTTGAGATTACATGTTGTACAGCTTCCGAAAGAGTTAGCAAGTCAATGATTCGCAAGACTTTACTCCAGACTCACAAATGGTCTCCCCACGCACCGAGACTTTGATCGTAGAGTCCGCCAGGTACGGGATGTAACAGGGTATCGAAGGTCTGGGGATTGTCAATCCTTTTCACTGAAAGCGACCGGATCTCTGCAGCATTGAGGAAGCCAAAGTCGACGCTTCCAATAGCCGACGGAACAGGCTGAGAAATATTCATCTTGGCTTGATAGAGATCAGATCAGATATGAAACCAAAGCAGCCGAGATGCAATGGTGTTTGATCAAGATCAAGATTTTGAAATGCTGTCGGCGCCCCGCTACAGCAGAGAGCAGAGCAGAGCAGAGTGAAGCTGGGTAAAAAATAAAAATTATGCTGGGGTCGGGGTCGGGTCGGATTGGATGGCTCGTTCGCGCTAAGACGAGGACGAGCCTCACCTTATCTTGGCGCGGCTGAGACTGAGATGGGCGGCCGCGCCTGCGCCTGAGCCTGCTCTGCTTCAACTGATGAGGTGACACGAGGAAGGGCATTTGCTGCTTCGAGCTTCAACTAAGGACAACCCTCGAAATCCGTCTCACGCGAAAACTCAGAACGGCGATCCTCTAGGTCAGAACATATCACATATCATGGACCGTGGCAAAGCCTCCCCCATTCTGGCTCCCCGGCACGATGCTGCTAGTCGTGTTGGCAAGCCCGAATCCGCTGCTGAGAAGCTTGCATCGTTGAAGGCCAGAGTTGCAGCGGCAGTGGGAAGCAGCAAGGCAAAGGCTGGAGTCAGCTTATCCTCACATCCCGCGACTGTTACTGCTCGAGGTGGTCTGAATGTGGACCTCCATCCAGCTCTCCAGGATCTCGGACAGTACAAGCCTTCGAAGAACATCGCCCCGAAATTCGCGACCAGTCTTGGAAATGCGCGCCCTCAGCCAGAGAAGCCTGCTGCGAAAGGCAAGAAGGAACTCGACCTCTCAGGACCTTCAGCAGAGGAGACGCGCAACAATCCTTACTTCGACAACAGTCTTGGTGGACAAACTGCGACATTGAAGAACAGGCATTCTAGGCAATTGGTTTTCAATCAGAAGGGCAAATACATCCAGCAAGCCAATGCTCTTCGAAGACAGGCCGCCCTCGAGGCGATGAAAAAGCGCATTGCAGAGTCATCACGGAAGATCGGAATCGATGAAGATCTAGATACGGAGAAGAAGTACCTTGTGGAAGCTCCACCCAGCATTGAGTGGTGGGATGAGGGTCTTGTGGATGGCGGGAACTACGACAATATCGACGATCCCAAGAGACTCAAGATCGAAACTGCCGACTCGATCATTACAGAATATATTCAGCATCCCGTGCTGTTAGAACCTCCACAAGAAAAGAACATGCCTGCCCCTAAGCCCATGTTCCTCACATCCAAAGAACAGGCCAAGCTACGACGCCAGAGGAGAATGGTGGATTTGAAAGAACAGCAAGCCAAGATTCGCCTTGGCCTTGAACCAGCACCTCCGCCTAAAGTAAAGAAGGGAAACCTTATGCGGGTACTGGGTGAAGAGGCAGTGAAGGATCCAACGGCCGTTGAGGCTCGAGTGAACAGAGAAATTGAAGCCCGACATCAGACACACGTTGAGATGAACGATGGTCGCAAGCTTACAAAGGAGCAGCGCCATGAGAAGCTTGCGAAAAATCAGGAGGGTGACGCTGCCAAGGGTATACATCTCATGGTATTCAAGATTGACAATCTGGCAAATGGAAGTCATCGATTCAAAATTGCAAAGAATGCAGAGCAGATGGCTCTCACTGGTGTCTGCATTATGCATCCGCGATTCAATCTGGTAGTCGTTGAGGGTGGTGAGCACAGCATACGATTCTATCGTAAGCTCATGCTTCAGCGAATCGACTGGACCGAAAATTCACCTACCAGAATTAAGGAGGGCACAAAGGCCGAAGCATTGCAGGACTGGCTGAAAGCGGAAGACGAAAAGGGAGAGCTCAAAGACATGACTCTGAACAAGTGCGTTTTGGTCTTTGAAGGAGAAACGAAGGCTCGAGCATTTAGAAAGTGGGGAAGTAAAGTCTGCGAGACGGATAGCTTAGCTCGAGAGACTCTACAGAGAGCGAAGATGGAGAATTTCTGGGCATTGGCTAAGAGCATGAAGTAGATACCCTGCGATGCGCAACTATACGCTCGATGCAAAAGTAAATTGATCTGATCTAAGTCTACCAGATCGCCAGATCGCCTTCCCAATTTTGACTTTCGTCTTTCTTTTCTTCATCCAAATTCTACGCATTTTAACTCCAAACATCTTACATCTGCATCATAGAGGCCTCTAACTCGTCGTCGTCGTCAAACCCATATTCATCAGCTTCCGGTCTCGTTCCGTTCCCAGTACCCCCCATATCTCGATCCTCGTTCGCTTCTTCACGCTGTGCTTCTTCCAGTGCTTTTATATCCTCTTGATCTTGCTTCTCCTTATGATTCTCAAGATCTTTCAAGCTCCACGTGCTGATACCCTCTTGATCACTAGGCTTAAATGGTTGCGCCATCCCTCTCAAGAACTTCTTCGCCGCTCCAACTGCCATATCAGTGCTGAGATTAACCTCGCCCTCCTGTATGGCCTGGTTGATCCATTTTGGCAACTGGTCCCTCTTCTTCAAGAATCTCTTATCTGCGAGAACCATGATACCGTAATCATCCTTTCCTCTCAATACACGACCCAAGCACTGAGCAGCATGCCGCATGGCATCGAAGGATAAGAAGTCATTCTCTTTGATGCGGTACTTCTCTCGGAGGAATTCCAGGCGTGCCTTGAGGATCCTGGACTCGGTATATTGAAATGGAACTCCAATGCAAAGCACAGTGCGTCCGTACTGATGATCGAAATCAATTCCCTCGCTGACCTTCCCTCTCGCTACACAGAGTAGAATTGCTCCTCTTCCATTTGAGCATGCAGTTCGGTATGTTTCCAGTGCTAACGATGTTTCTTGTGCGTCAGGCGTCTCAACCAAAATGAGTTTATACTTCCAAACTTCGTCGAGAATGCCCATTCCTTGCCACATGCTGATTATAGACTCCATGTAAAGGTATGAGGGAAAGAATACAACCATGCCATCTGGCGTGAGCTTGGCGAATTCGGTAAGGAGGTGCCCATAGTTTCTGACCACAGAAGGCTCGTTTCGGACCTGGAACCCGGAGGAGATAGATACTTGGTCGGACCCTCGAGTGACTATCATTGGCAAGAAGGATCTGCGCGCGAGCGTCATAGGATACGATTCTTGCACCACTGCCGTAAATCCAAGCATCTTTGGATACATTTCCAATGGTGATATTGTTCCAGAGGTAATGATAACCGAGCTGAATCGTTCAAAGACAGGCTTGATTGCAATTGCAGCATCGAGGCAGGTGAAGTGGAGTACTGGGTTGGGCACCTCAGCTGTATCGGACTCGTATGGTTCTAAGATGAGAACGAAGCCTGTCTCGTACGTTGCAACGAGTGTGGCGAATGTCGCTACTTCTTGTAACGGTTGGTAGTCTTCGATGTTGGTCAATTCTAGCGTCCGTACCAGAGAGGTCAATCTTTCCGCACAGAACCTTAGTGGCTTCTTTTCGATGAAAGTGTACTCTTTGAGATGTGCAAGAAAGGACGGTGGTGTCTCGGAAATGACCTGTCGAACCTTCATACGGGTCTGTAACAAGTCAGTTGGGTTGCTTCGGATGATCGTGTGACATACCTTCAGATACTCGATGAAGCGCTTCAAAAAGACAATAAAGTGCTCTGCTCGCCGAATGTTACCTGGCACTGCCTCTTTCAAAAGATCATCCGGAAGAGCTGAATATTTATTAGCAAGGAGCTAAATCGCCAGGCTAAGGGTTACACCAACCAGGATTAGACATGAATGCATCCTCCTCTCGAGCTTCATCTGCGTCTCTCAGTCCTTCCACCAACTTTGCGTACTCATTTTTGAGCTTGTCTGCATCGCTGTCTTTCATATCTGCAATCTTATTTTCGAGATTTTGTGCACCTCTCGTTGCTTTCCGCAAAGAATCTTCAGTGATGTCAGTACTGAGTGATTCGATGCAGACGTTGTCAATATTATGTGCCTCGTCAAATACAACAATGCAGTCTTTTGAAAGCTCCTTAGAAACGCGCTCTGCGATTTTGGGATCTAGCAGGTAATGGTACGAGTAGATTATAACATTGCAGAACGACATCTAGACCTGTTAATGGCCGTGGTTGTATGGTACACTCAAGTGAACTTACCATCCGTCTTGATGTAAAATATGGGCATTGCTTATGCTCTTCACCGTATTTTTCAATTCCGTCAAAGGTCCAGACACCATTTGGTATAAGGTTATGTGGCTCGAGAAGGTCCAGATTCTGCCTTTGTTAATGATATCCCCGCATCCTGGGCTTACGGTACTTACATCGTGGTAAATGCACACTGGCACATCCTCTCCTCGGTCCTTCTTCTCTTTTACGAAGCCAGCTGTCAAGCTCCGACATCTTGCGTCTACCACTGAGCCACTCTTCTCGCGCTTTACAGAGGGATGAAGACACAGATTCTTCCGGCTTGTCAACCCAAGTCCGCGGAATTCTTCCTCGTGGCCAAGCTCCTCAGCCCGATACTTCATGAGCGCCTTCAACTCGTGTAAGGCCTTCTCGATCTCGGACATGGTACCTAGAAATTATCAGATGCAGCTCCCCCTGTATGAAAGAATAACTCACGTGAGCAGTAAATCAGCTTGCGATGCTCAGGATAGTATTGCTGATAGGCTACGATCAGCGAGAGAAGAGAGACCGTCTTTCCAGTCCCGGAAGGCATTTCCAGAACGCAGTGACCTCCAGCATCGAGCGTTCCTTGAATAGACCATCAGTCCTAAAATTCATCAAGCTGGAAGCGGAGACTTACTTTTGAGATCGCACATGTAACTAGTCAAAAAGACACTGTCAGCAATAGTCGTTTTGGGGAATCAAGACATCATACGCATATTGTTCTGGTATGAGTGTCAGTACAACTTGCTCAAGGGCCCAACCGGGTCAGCTTACCTGGATAGATCATTGGGTACGGAAACAGCACCGGCAGATCACTATAGACAGGAGGATCAGTGTATGTTCGAACGAGAGCTACTCATATACATACTCAATATTGAACCTCATTTTGTATAGGTATAAAGGTGTTCAGCTGAAATGTTTGGTAGATGCGCGAGTCTCGTCAAACTTGAAGTGCGAGGTGCAGGTCGCCACAAATTATTGGTTTTGTCTGCCTGGAATGCCCGCTAGGCAAGGCTACCAGAATATCAGCTGCGACAAATAGTCATAATACAGATCGCAATTTTGAATATAAATTTGAAAGTTGTTCGAGATTCACACTCTTGCAAGCTGAGCTCGCTCTTGATGGCATAAGAGGGTTATCGCTAGATGAGAGGTGAACTCGAATGGTCACCGTAGCATTAGTCAGCAGGAACCCGCTGTTAGCCAACGTCGCATGCCCTGTGCTTTGTTTTTTTTATTCGCCTGGGCTATTGTTCTCAGAAAAAGTTGGCTAGCCAGCACTTCGTGATCAGATATGTAGAGGCCCGAAAGTCCTCTGTGGCATATCCCAATCTCAAGCTGCAGTTTGGCCTAGAAACCGTGGCAGGTGTGTACACTCATATTTCGCGGTAGAAGACTTCTGCAGCCCCTTCGCGGGCCAATGCTAATTTCAATGAAGGCGTTGTTGAAATATGTCACTTGCAGTTCTACATCGCTAAATGTTCGGTTGTTCTAATTAGAAGTCGCGAAGAATTTATAGAATACCAAAAGGGTGATCACTTGAGATCGTTTACACATCTGATGACATTGCGCAGATGGTACTCCAGTGGCCGGTGTTTGCTTTGCAGGCACAGCTTTCATTGAGCCTCACCAAACCAAGTCATTATATATGTTGTCTCGCAAATTCTCGCGAAGGTTATGCGATAAGTGCTAAGTCCTGGGTTTCCGTGGTGTTTTGTGCTAAGTGAACTCAGGGTAAGCACGATTTGTGCGTATACTGCGTTGGTTCCGCATCCTTAGATGATACACCGCTGCATCTACCTCAATAGGTACTTATTCTCCAGCCGCTCTATTGAATCTATTTGTTTCATGCTCGAAAATCAAGGAAACATTCATCGATTAGAGACTACAGGATGGTCCATCACCTGCACGTTCAATGTGACCCATCCAATCTTGGATTCAGATCAGCTGAGAACATTCTTTGGACATCTCCCGCGTGGGAAGATCTACAAGATTGCTTACCGTGAGCCTCTAATATTTCGTGTGCTCAAATGATTTGAACTGACTCGTTCTGCTTCATCCGCTGCTCTTCACTCAACCATTAGCCCTCGTAGCTCTTCCTCGATTGCGTTTCTTTCTAGTCAAAGTTGATTGTGCATAACTGATGATCATCTCTTACCCTCGATGATTACTGCGAGAAATGAGTTCGTTAAGAGATTTCTTTCCATCGGCATATTCCTCGTTTACTAATGGCTTGCGGGGCTCTGAGTTCCGCTACGCTTCACTTTTTTCCAGTAGTCCGAGAGCAAACTCTCGAACAGATCGGCTGAGCGTGAACTTTGAGGCATGAATTGGTCCCTCTACCTACTACTTAACTTGAGGATCCCTCGTTGCCGGAACTCAAGTACCCTAAAGTGTTATCATCGCTGCCATGCGCGTCTCACCGAAGATCTTTTTGGAGTTTAGTAGATTGTTGCTAAGATGTTATCGCTTTCCTAATTCCGCGTCTTCATTGCGGAAGAGAAAAAGGTAACAGCGAAGATGACACATAATAGGCAGCGGCTTTGAGAAAGCGCCATTCCATCCTCCGGATGATGTTCGGGGGTACGTGCAAGTCCTTCAGCTTGATCGGCCTGCCCATCTATAATCTGTCGATCTTTCTCCTTCCACGGGTCGAGACTTTTCCGACTCCATTGCATGGACTTCTTCTCAAGAACATATCGTGCATCACTCTCTGGAAATTCTTTTGGACCAACCGGGACTCGCTGCTACCATCGGTACCAGTACGGTCAATGTGGTGAGATGTGTTCGAGGCTCCTCCACCACGGGGACTGCTAGCTACTGACTTGTGGACAACTTCAAGCAGATCTCTGTGACCTTGCGTTTGCAGGATCGTCCTTGGAAGGTATCAGCCTCATTGTTCTGCTTAGCCACCATGGCATGGGCGTGGTCCGAGGTCTCAGGATTGAGCAGCAGACGTGCATATTCCTCCTTACGCTGGCCCGTTTGCGGAGGATCGCGTGATCTCTCTTTCCAGTGTGCTACCATCTTTGGGGTACTTATTGGCTGTACATCATCCTTTCCAATGAATGATCGGACTGGTAGGAAGCTGTAGGCTACCTAGGTATGTCAGCTATGCATATGATCGTAGGGTCGCTTAATGGAATATGATGTCTGGGTGTAAACCATACTGTGTTGCTGGGTCTTAATTCAGCCATGTCGATATCTTTGCAACGAGGCTTGTCAATTGCGAGTGGTATTGCAAGGCCTTTAGCGTAAGATTCATTGTGGATCCTGTGGACTCAATGTGTTTCTGTAAAGTGGATATGCTCAGAGCGCCGATGGGAGGCTTGGTTTCAATATCAACACGGGGTGGTGGCCAGCGACTGGTTAAAGCTAAGGCCTGGTCGATGGAGAGAATCCAGCTCGTAGAGTGCCTTTTACTGTGTACTGTAGTGTCCGTGCTTCGATCTAGAAACCCAATCATGCCGCGCCGGTTGATCAAAATGTCTCTGAGCACCGGGCAATATGCGCGAATCCATTAACTCAATACGAGCTCTGGCTGAATCGTAAGGTGCTATATAGTAGGTTTCACTATCCTCAGATATTATCCTCCTACCTGGAGATCCCATTTCCTGAATGTCCTAAGATATTCTTGAGACATATATTAGCCCATTACTGATATTATCCTAGGGATGGGGCAAGACTTAAACAGAAGAAGGGATTATCCGAAAGTAGATAGAAGAGGAGGTGGCAGTAGATATAGTCTAGTTCTGGAAGGTCATCATTTACATTTCTCACATTTGCAGAACGGTGGATGGACGTCGGATGAATATTGTATTGGGGCAAGACTTACAATAGAAGAAAACTGTGAGGATATGAAGTGTCAAGATGTCTGAATTGCTACTATCGAGGGCCGCCAACCCTCTAAGGGTTGGTGACTGACTAACTGACTAACTAACTAAGGGTTGGCGGCCCCTTGCCATAACAAAAACCTCGTCGAGAATTATTACAAGACGATATTGCCGATGTACGAAGAGAAGCAGGCACTTATACATGATCAAATCTGTAGCTAGCTGCCACTCTATTGGGATTGTCTAACTGGAATGCCCGCTAGGCAAGAACTATGGAAAGTACTGTGTGCCGTTCCGTGCAATGTTACATATAGGTACTGGGATCGGATTGTCTTCTTAGGTTCTCCGCATCAGTTTCTGTCTGTGTAGTGAGAGAGCTTTCAAGGCATCCTTTTACTGCGAAGCTGTGGTATGGAAGTACTTTCCGATCTTGCACAAGATGCTTCCGTTTTATGGTTCTTCTTGGCTACGTGCAGTAAATGCTGGAAGATTGAGAGGTTTGATGCGATTGTAAGATTACTTAGTTAACCGTAAATTAATTTCAAAGTGATCGAAGTACCTAGGTAGGCCAAAATACCGTATGGTGGCCTTAATTCTATGTAGTAGATGTTACGAGAGCATAGGTTTGTCACGTGATATTCGTCTTAATTTATCTGCCCAACCTCACTTCAATGTGTGGCCGGACGAACTTTTCTTCTCCTTACCTAGACGTCAACACTTGAATCCTTTTTTCTCCTTTTCTCCGTTCTACGTTAGCTGTCGAATTTTAATGGACCATTGGGGACAGTCCTGCAATTAAACTTATTCATTACCTAACTTCGTCAAATACCTCTGCTCTTAAGCAGCCAGATCGCAGAAGATGTGACAGCTCGTTGAACCCCCTCACGGCCGATGGGACACTTCGAAGCACATCGATTGAACAAAAATTAGGGTTGGAATTGGCAAGGCCTCCTCCCGAGCGTCTCCTTGTGAGCTCGTTGCTGCATCGGAGAAAAAACGGCGTCATCATGGGAAGAACAAGGCCCGAGGATCTGCGCGATCAACAGAGCGTAAACAGGTATGGGTTTCCTCCTGTCCCTCTGTGACAATAAACTAAACTCCATAGGCTCCTGTACGCTGTTCGTCGATTTTGGTCCTCGCAAAGGTTCTACGGCTTGAGGTAGCCCGACAATTCTATCTATCTGCGGATGTACCAAACCGCTTCTAGAGCAGAAATACACTCAACACTACGATTGCCTCCAGATTCTCCATAGAGGAGAGAGAAGTCCTCAAGATCTATGCCGAAATCAAAGATACAAGGTTCGTATTGGTTTTCTCCATATAGAAGAGCAAAAAAACTACTAGGTCATGTTGACTAGCAAGCAATATGA
>JACBAH010006790.1:0-15053 GCA_014282315.1 Neospermospora avenae | reverse complement strand
TACCAAAACCCAATGACCGAAGTTTGGCCGAGCTGTGACAGTTTTGCTTGCCTGTGACATTCGCTTTCCCCGACAGTAAGCGAGCCCCGAGCGAAACTGGAGGTGGGCCGGCTAGTACATGGAGAAAATTCTAGAATTCCAAACTACTGATTGGAAGAACAACCTTCCCGCCTTACAAGTTAGCTTACGTCCAACGGTGGACGAGACCCACTGAGAACCCCCTTCCGTCCGTTCCGTACTACGCTGTCGTTAGTCGACGCATTGACGAACCAACGATATTTTCGTCATGGTACGGAAGGGCGTGGACAGTGGGTCTCGCCCAACCCCGTAATTTCTGCCAGTTTCTAAAGCTATTTACAGTAATGATTTACCATCCTGAAGGTCCTCCTTTTCTCAATCTGACCTTTTCTAATATCTGAGGCATAGTAACCAATAAAGCTATTGATTAACTCAATAGAACTTTCATTGAGGTGATGAGTAACTATTACTCATAGTCAATTAAAAGTTAATTTTTACCAGGCGGTAAGTGACTGTGACTCATGATTAGTCGTTTTTAGCGTCGTTCCGCAAGCCTTTGCATATCGCAATTGTGTGGCTACTTTCGGAGTCAAGTTTACCAAGAGAAGCCGACGATTTGTTTATTGTCGGGTTAGAGAAATTCATAAAAACTATATATACGGATCTATATCCCCTAAAAGTTTTCATACATTCACTCTTGAACTCATTCATATTCTTACATCAAACAAACGGTGGACAGTATTTCATGCTTCACAATCGAATCCAACATTTCAAATAGCACAAAAATGGCAGCTTCGAAAGTAGCTCTGATTACAGGCGGAGGTTTGTCCTAGCATACTATTGCATGTCTGAATTATGTCTAATGCGTTACAGCATCTGGGCTCCGTCTTGAAGTTGCAGAGAGGCTGGCTGCGAAAGGCTGGAAAATCTCAATCGCCGATATGGATGTCGAAGGAGGAGCCGCAGTGTCCAAGAATTTAAAAGCGATGTTCAACCAGACGGACGTGCGAGATTACAATGCATTAGTCAAAGCATTTGACAGCACATTCAACACTCATGGACGGATTGATTTCGTATTTGCAAATGCTGGATTTAACGATCCAAACTGCTTTTACACCTCGCACTCTCAGACTCCCCCTCCGCCTCCCAACCTTGCCGTTATAGACATCAACCTCACTGCAATCATCAACACTTCTTACCAGGAGGCGCTAGGATGAGGACAGGGGCAAAGTTGACCGGGGAACTTTTGATTTTCACTCGTCACAAATTCTCCAGCTTTCCCTCCACGCAACTGCTCTAACCAAACATTCTCAAAAATGGGTTTGACTAATAGTAGTGAGGTGCGAACACTTAAGGAATCGGTTTATTATTGAGTCGCTGACATTGGATCATAGCGATACGTCGTATCAGAATCTGTGGCAACCAAATTGGTCGAGTTGGGTGATCTACTCTGCACAGCAGGTGATAGTGTGCGTTCTGCTGCGAAGTAATTGGATATCTAATTGACTTCTCGCTTTGCAGGAAATTGGGAAGCTTCTCACAGAACTTTGCGATTCTCCGGATCGTATCTTCTCTTTGCGAAATGCCTTGCTTCAGACAGCAACTTCATCCAAGAAATTGACAAACGACTCCATCATTTGGCCAGCAGGAGTGGTGCAACCAATCTCTAAGGTGTCATCGGAGACCCTCTGGCTGCAAAGATTCATTCCACAGCCCGGTGAATCATTGACAGCTGCGGAGCAAACCAGGCTCTCATGTCTCTTCAAACAATGGGCGCATGGAAACGACATTGAGCAACTCAAAGCAGAAGCCTTGAGCTGGTGCGAAAACCCCTCGATATTCTGCGAGAGGGCTCCTCGAATCGATCCTTCAAGTGACTCAGACATTGTTGGAGTTTATTTTGATGAATATGCTGCCATTGAGAATGCACATACCCGAAATCGTCCTCGGAGGAGAGTTATCTTATTGGAAACATTCTTGGCCATCCAGAGGGAAGAGGGAAAGCTCCGAAGGGCGAAGAAAACCAGGCAAAGGCAGGTCTCTCAGAAGGACTATTCAGGCTCTCCGTCTGCCTCAATGCGAAGTAGAGCTGTACGGTCAATTGCAAGTCGGCTTTGGGGGGGACGGTTCCATCCTAAAGAACTCAAACGCAGGGAGGAGAGACTGACGCGAATGTCACGTTACGGTGAGAAGTGGAGCTTGATCCGGGCTAAAGGTCTCCTGCTTGGCCTTACAAATGAATCAAAGAGGTAAGTGCATGATCTAAATGGACAAGAGATTATGAGTATTGAAGTGATTAGTTTCGAGCAGCAAAAGTGGTCCAAGAATGAGGCACTGGCGATGAATGAATTTGTTAAGGAACTACCTATCTATTCTATTCGAACGACTCTGGACAATGCCATGGAAGCAATTACTCAGGAGTGGTCTCGACAGGTCCAGGACCATCGACTCGATGCAGATTCCTCGGCTACCTATTATCTTGACGAACGTATGAACCCCCAACCCACGCATGACGGACCCCATGCTTCAGTCGCCCCATCTCCGGAAAATGGTATGCAAATGCTTCTTGATGCTGTTTTCGTCGACGGGTATCGGACTATGGATGACAGCACGAACACTCTGAGTTTAAATCTACAAAGTCTTGGGGGCCAGCAGAGTGGCGGACTGCTTGCCGGTGGTCTCGAAGGTGAGTACATCAACAAATCCTGTGCGTATGTTGCCTGACATGACATCCAGGATCATCTATGTTCGGGGAGCGTTTGTATCGCATGAGCGACTTCGAAGTCGTGTCAAGCCCTTTCATTGATTTCAACCAAATGGGAACTGCAATCTAAGCATAAGTGCTAACCCTCCTGATCTTCCGGAGAAGAACAATGTATCTGCACCATTGACGCTGACGTCTTCGCCACTTTTCAATTCGATGTAGGCTAGAGGCTGTTCTTCGGAGCCTCTCCGGCTTCCTTCTTGTTGAGACCATTGCTGGACCGCGAATATTCCATTGCTTTCCTTCCAGTCCCCCAGAGCGATGAAAACGGCAATCTCATGTTCGTTGTTGAATAGGCCGCCTGTTATCTGTTTCGGCCTTTGGGCAGCTTTTGTTCGAATTACACACCAAGACACGAGTACAAGACTATCCTTATTTCCGATTCCGAAGCGCTGGGCGGTGCGTTCTGTGTTTTTGTCGTCCTGTACAATTCAGCATCCGAAAGGAAATGGGATACCAACATTTAAAAGAAGGCTTCATACGCTGAACCATGCATCTACAGCTGGTTTCACTGCTTCCACAATAGCCTTGGTGTCCAACGCCTCAAACGGATATCCTGCAGCTGCTTCTTGTTGGTAAAAAGGTGTTGTCGGCATTTCCGCCACCTTTATCCTGATATCATCGGCCATGGCCCTTCGTATTCCCTGTCCCACACCTGCAAGATCTCTAGAGGCGATCTCTTTTGCTGCTTTAGATGTGATCTCCATGCTCCGGGTAGGATTTCGGTGCTCTGCGCGGGTTAGGATCTGGAAAAAAAACAAGTGGCATGAGGGTCACGATAAGCGGAGCGGAAAAATGATCTGGCGGTGCGAAAATAGTTCCTGAGGCGGGGCGGCTAAACCTGGAAGCCTCCACAAACGTTCACCGCGACCTGAGAGAAACATCGTGGTAGGATCCAATGTCAAAAGCAATTTGGGTTCCCGAATCTTGCTATCGAATGGATAGGTAGGACTCCAATCGGAACATACGAGATGGACCACGAACCGCTAGATTTAGCACTCTTACCCGCCTCCGACTACAATAGTATCAAGTGTTTTGAAGAACAGCAAACTATCACCTCGAGCCACTTGAGAGCCATCGCAGAGATATACGTCAGGGCCAGAATGCACCACAGTTATGGCGCTGGCATCTTACATCGCCATTTCGCTCTACGCAAAGGCGATGTGATGATTCACACTCGGTGCAAGAATGACGTTGACCTTTGCACGGCAGAGAATTTGGAGAATCTGGATCACCACAGCCTTAGACCTCACTCGTTTCTGCTCAATGCGAAAGGCCGGTTTCAAGCCTACGAATATGATACTGGCCTGGGACATCTGAGACCACTGCCCGACAAAGCCTTCCTACATCAACTTCGGGACTTTCTCGTTGAGAATCAGCTTACAAGCTTGGTTGCTATCCTAGCGGAGGATAACGGTCAAGATTCAGTGGAGTCTTTACTGCCAGATAGGCAAGGCATGATTTGTGTACCCCGTCGAGACTCAGATGGCGGCAGCGATGGTGCAGGATCCTCTATTATCACTGGATGGAAATTTTTCGAGTCTGACGGGATGATTGAATGTAGGGCAAGGCGCGCTTGTGAATCTCAAGTAGATGGGCAACATAAGGTAAAATCAGATAGTTTGGGGTCCTAGGTCAATATCTCTGTAGAATACAATTCGAATCGTCAAAAAAGATTATGCACAGAAATTAGTGTGATTGGATGACGATGTGCTGGTCGTTTCATTTCTGCCCCCCATACTCCAATTACATCGGATTGAATCTCCCGGCGCAGTCTGCGAATCCATGAGCAATACAACCCAAGGTACAGTAGTATGTTGACCAAGTTGGTGACCAGCTACGCGCTACATTTGGCGCCTACAGAGCTGACCGACCAAAGGGTCCATTTGATGTCTTTGCTGGTTCGATTCGAGACGCCAAAGGTGTTGAGGAGAGAAAGGTCACGTTCTGTGGTTGTAACCTACACTGCTAGATTTGAGGATGGTTGGAAATACCCTATTAAACTCTTGCCCACCTTGCGCTGTCTCAGACGTCCACTCCAAATTTTCCAAGGTTGATTATCCTGCGTCTAACCTTGCTTGTGCCCGCAGTTTGTTGACCTGTTCATCCAAGCTGGCTCGCGCAGCGGCTGCAAGAATTCTGCAATACCGGTTTCGAACTCTATCGTCCCCACCGTTATCTCCTGCTTGGGTCTTCGACGTAGTCCTTCCGAAACATGTACGGGTATATACCGTTCTGGCAGATATTTGAAGTTATCGGGAACCCCGCGTGTAAAATTGATGTGTTGGCAGTGATATAAGGGTGAGATGTCGTGGCGAGAAATGATGCCTCACTTTTCTAGATTGGCCTAGACAAGTAATAATGAACCCTTACTTACAGTTTTTCAAGAGCTCTGCCGTGGCTTGTATCGAGTTTGCTGATCACCCATCATGAACGTGCGTCTGTCCGGTTTATCATGTGACCGAGGTTGCGCCAGCTGTGACCACTTTGCCAACTGCGGAAATTTTCGTGGAACAACAACCGAATTATAGTCGGCTCTGGCCCCAGCAGCGGATTGCTGAGGCTGGCTGACGTGAATGGTTCGTCACTCACACGTATTACTTAGTACTTTTATCTCGAGCCCACCACTGTCATGTGTATAAGACTGGTGCATTAGGCTAAATGGCAATGTTTCATTGGAAGTATTGTAGGCTTCTCCATCATTTGCACCACGCGAAAAGTTAACATTGTTGATGCTATTTCGGTAGCGGCTCTTCGCAACAACCCCAGTGACTACTCGCCACGTCTCCATATCTCATTTGTGACAGGTTAGCTATTTAGTCATCTGGCGCTTCGTGAAACGCCTCACAATATCGGCGGGTGAGTCGCTGGGGCGTAGGAAGCCTTTCCCATTCAGAAAGCCTACGCCCAAAACCTCACCGAGTACCAGCGAGAATATTACATGATTGGGTGCTTTTGACCGAAAAATGAGTAGAGAGGAGGAAGAGCAAGTATAAATATGTGAGTGATCGCGTTGGTGAAGCTGTACTTTTGTATGAATTATTGCCTTTAACAACTCACTACTTACCTGCACTACTCATTTTTTTCTACGCGCAACCTCACCTCACAAGCCTCATTTCCACAAACCCTTTCCCCACATACCCAATCGAATCATCCAACGGCTGAGCAATTGCGCGGTAAACTTCGATCTAAACACCTATATTGCTTCGTCTAAATATCTCACCAGCACCGTCAAACCAACCATGCCTTCTCAACTTTGCCCCGACTGCGGACAAACAAAGTACAATAAGATAAGAAAAACTTCTTGTAGCAATTGCCGCGGCAGCCATGAGGGTTACTACGTAACGCCAACCGCCAAGGACTGCTCGGGTTCGAATTGTAATGGCGGATCCAAGAAGAGCGATCCCAATAAAGACTGCGATGAGTGTAAAGGAACGGGCAAGAGACTCACCCGCTGTGGACAAAGCGGCTGCGTGAACGGTTTCATGGAGTATTCGTGCAAGGATGATTTCCATAACTAGAGTGCAGCGGCTTCAAATCTCAAAAGGCAGTCAGGTGTCAATTAGGAAGGACAGTCGTAGGATTTCGGTTCGCTCTTTTTTGTTTCGTCGTTCGTGATTCGGTGACAATGAGGATGTTTGTTTTCGTGGCTTTCCGGGACCAGACAGATGGTCGTTTTTCTTTACGATCAGGTTTAAGAGTGGGATGATGGGTCCAGGTAAAGATGAGTTACTGGGTTATTGGGGCGGGGGTGGTTTCCTCAAGATCCAAGAAGCAGAAAGGTCTTGCAATTTGAATTATATGTTTTGCACTTATCTCGATCGCAATACTGTATGTTATATCAACCATGGCCTCTATATAGGGGCGGAAGCTGCCGATAAGATCGAACGAATGAGATAATTATCGCAAATATACATTTCGATGGTGCTGGCACGTGATGACTCCTCTCGGGGTTGTTGAAGAGAAGGTCAGGAGATACACTAGCGTATTTTAGGACTAGCGCATTTGCGATGAATCCAGCCACAGGTCCCTCAAGGCACCAGTACGATCTATCGATATTTATGTAGTCTTCCACCCTCTAACTCCAACACTTGCGATTTGACCTTCTAGTATCACTACCGTCACTTCTGTTCAGTAGATCTTGACTAATAAAGACGGCTGTCCTCGCAGGAAGGCCACGATCCAAGGAAGGGTCCTTGAAACCCCCTCTCTCGCGCGCCCATTCCAACCTTCACAGGGCCATCTTGAACGCTACTGTTATCCATATCCCCATCATGAGCCCAACGTCTATTTTATCAAGTCGACAAGCTGAAGAACTGTGCGTGTATGCTAAGGACGAGGAGCAATTTAAGATACAGAGCGGAGCTGATGCTGTATTTCAGGCACAAATCGATCATAGCATACTTATCGGCGAATAATCTTTCCGGCACTGCTGCTGCGCTCAGAGCAGAGCTGAATCTTGGAGATGATGTCTTTGATGCTGCTGTAACGAAGAAATACGAAACGTTGCTGGAGAAAAAATGGACAGGCGTCGTCCGGTTGCAGAAAAAGGCATGTTGGGGCTTCTCTATTCCACACCTGCCTACTGAGAGCACAATAAGATCTAACTGAAATTTAAAACAGATAATGGATCTCGAGTCCCGAAACGCGGTACTACAATCTGAGCTCGATAACGCGACACCTACATCCCTCTCCAGGCGCAACCAAGACCCCTCTTCTTGGCTCCCTAAATCTGCTAGACATTCCTTGGAATCACACCGAGATACCATAAACTGCATTGCTTTCCATCCAGTTTTCTCTTCCATTGCCTCCGGATCCGATGATTACACAATCAAAATATGGGACTGGGAACTTGGCGAATTGGAAAGGACGATCAAAGGTCACACAAGAGCAGTATTGGATGTCGACTATGGCGGCCCAAGAGGTGGCATCCTGCTGGCATCTTGCAGCTCTGATTTGACCATCAAGCTATGGGATCCTTCAGACGAATACAAGAACATTCGTACTTTACCTGGCCATGATCACAGCGTCAGCGCCGTCCGTTTTATCCCTTCCGGTGCTGCTGGTGCACCATCATCCGGGAACTTACTTGTCAGTGCAAGCAGAGACAAAACCTTGAAGATATGGGATGTCAACAGTGGCTACTGCGTGAAGACACTAAATGGTCACGCTGGCTGGGTACGGGATGTTTACCCCTCACCTGATGGGCGTTTCCTCCTTACGGCAGGAGATGACATGACTGGTCGGCTATGGGATATCTCCATATCAGATCCAGCAAACAAGCTGATAACAATGGCTGGTCACAATCACTTCATCGAATGCTGCGCCCTCGCCCCACAAACCTCGTACCAGTATTTAGCACCCTTGGCCGGACTGAGGAAGCCGCCAGCTGCAAGTGGCACGGCAGAGTTTATGGCAACAGGGTCTCGCGACAAGACTATCAAACTCTGGGACGCTCGGGGAACATGCCTAAAGACACTAGTTGGGCATGATAACTGGGTGCGGGCGCTCACTTTCCATCCCGGCGGCAGATATCTCCTTTCGGTGTCGGATGACAAGACGCTACGGTGCTGGGACCTAAGCCAAGATGGGAAATGCGTGAAGGTAGTTGTCGATGCGCATGAACGCTTCATCACCTGCCTGAGGTGGGCCCCTGGAATTATCAAGAACGCACCGGCATTTCACGGTAGTATTGCTGATGGACACAATGGTGAAAGCAATGGAACCCTCAAAAGCGCCGTTACTGGACTGGGTATTCCTGATATGCAGATCCGCTGCGTTCTCGCCACTGGAGGTGTGGATTGCAAGTTGAGGATCTTTGCGAACTGAGACAACGAAGACCTACCTTGAATTTACTTGCCGATTTTGGTAACCAGGCGAAATTCGATTCTCCGTACATGATATAGCATGTTCGCGAGGTCACCATACAATCGATACTTCGACGATGTCGTAGCAAGAAAGGGGCAAGGATTTAGCGTCCTATTGCATTTAGTATCTGGTTCCTGTGGATGGTATCTGCTTACACGGGTTTTAAGTGGATCACCTGGTGTGGGGAAGACCTTGACAGCTGAATTGATTGCCGAACATCTTAGTCGAGCAGGCACTCATGCCAGTCTCCGCTAGTGAGCTCGGTACAACGGCAGAGACCGTCGATATGCGGCTGCCTCGTATCTTCAAACTTGCTTCTCGATGGAAGGTGATCCTCCTCCTGGACAAGGCGGACGTACTTCTCGAACAGCGCTCATCTCACGATATCCATCGAAATGCTCTCGTCTGCGTGTTCCTGCGGACCCTGGAATACTATCAAGGAATGATGTTCCTCACCACTAACCGGGTAGAGCAGATCGATGATGCAATCGCCAGTCGGATCCACTTCAAACTCAAATACGATAAGTTGAACCTCGAGCAGCGGAGTAATGTCTGGCGATATTTTCTGGGCACGGCAACCACGACTCAGGGAGCAGCAATTTACAGCCTGGACGACTTCGAGGACTGGGCACGAAAGGAGCGCAATGGTCGCGAGGTAGGTACTTCTTGCAAGACTTCGAGGAGCAAATCAATTAATCGTATTCTTTCAGATCAAAAACCTAGTGTCAACGGCTCAAGCTCTGGCGATCCAGGAGGGATGCCAGGTGATGATGTCCCATCTCGAAGTGGCTATTGCCGCATCTGAGGATTTCGAATGCGACTTCAAGGGCGTCGGATCGACGGAAGCTATGAACGGTTATGCTTAGCTGAAGGCTTTGGCTGAGGCTGTGGATATCGTGTGTGAAATGGGAGGGTTGGAACGAGTTGTGCATATCAGTGCTTTGATTTCTTATGCTCTCACCTTTCAATGTTTATACGCTATGGGATAATGAAAGAATGTAACTTGAGTCTTTTGAATGGTGACATAATTGTTCGAGGCTTTGAGGGCAGATATTTTTTGACTGTACGGAGGTACCACGCTAGGAAAGTTTCCCATCGAAAATACGGGTCGTGCCATTGCCCCGTCTGTCACTAGGAAATGTCTCCCGCTTGAACGAGCCCGAAGAATAAGCGAACCAAATAAGCTTTTTCATAGGCAGCCTTATCATGGAAACGAGAGGTGCAGATAAAGCTGGCGGGGGCAGCCGTCTTGGCAGACTGCCGCTCTGCTCCGCCATTAATTGGAAACGAAGTGCCAAGGGTCGTCTTTCGATTTAGCCCCGGGAGACGTTATGTGGCCATGCGACAAATCAAGTTCACAAGGTCACTACAGCGGCACACGACTGCATCACAGCTGCGTTCCGGGAATTAGAATGACTGATTAAATTTCTTTTCTGCCAACCGTTTTTCACCATGATGCCCCTTATCCATGTTGTGATGCAAGAATCGAGCAAGCGCATATTAGTCACGTGATGTGGAGTGCTCTGGCCACCTGTTTCTTCCTAGTAGCCGTAGATCACTCAACCTATACTAACCGCACTAGCCACCACATCTAGAAGCCTGTGAACTTCTACGTAGAAACTTGCCTGTCTTATTCACGACTACCAACAACCTACGTTATCAACGACAGGCTGACTTTCTTTTTCTGCCAACCCTATTTCATCATGACCCTCCTCTTTCCTATTTTTGATCCTAAGTCAGCCTTCAGCCTTCATCATGGCATGCTTCTCTACCTTCCACAGCAACGCGACTGCATTACCTGCAGAGATCACTACTCAAATCCTGAGTCATGTCATAACGGACGCTCGACCATCACCCCTCGGCGGCGGTATTAGGACCTATGCCGCACACCATCCAGTAGCATCAGTATCGAGTGCATTCCGTTCGATCTACATCAACCTCCCCTACTCAACTTCCACGAAAGGCAGAGAGACTACGCCAGCCAAACTCCGTATTGGCGAAGCCCTCGAGTTCAGCGACTTGAATACCCTGTCAGCCTTCTTCGAACACGGTCCAGGTCGAGATATTATAACTCTGCACAACGTTCGGTTCCTCAGCGTATCCTATCTTGACGATGAGAATGCCACGGGTTGGGGTCGGCGGACTACCGATTATGCTTACGAGGCTTTTGAGTACCTTTATAAACACTGGGGTTCTATGCGAACATCATGGCTTCGACTTTGTATCCCCTACTCACATGCAATACTTTCGGTCAACGACCCTGGGTTATGGAGCCTCCTCAAGCTCCGTAACCTTCCTCGCCTGATAATTCGTGGTCCATACGGTTGTATCACACCTGAAGTCCGCAAAAATCTTAAGGGTCGTACACGTACGAAGAAGCTATTCCCGTGGCGCCCACTTGGCCTGGAAAACGTTGGTGGAAGAAAGTGGAGTGGCCAAACGACATGGGAGGAGCAATACCAGTTACTCGATAGTCGATACAAGTACTTGCACGACCGGGAAACCGTTACCGAAAGGCGAAAAATGCAACGGAATGCCTACCACAAGCGGCGATGACGGTGGCCCATGCTCTTGAAGCGAAGAAGGAAGGTTCGTGTCTGATGAAGAATTGGGTAAGACCATGATCGTCGAACTCTCACTCCTTTATCTTATTGCTACGTACTCGTGAATGAGACATATAACTGATTGAATAATGTAGCTGTATTCAGATTTTATTCTAGGCTCAAATTGACGGATTTGAATCTCTATCATAGCCGTGCAATCAGCGCCTGATATCACCACCTCCCTTATCACGCCTAGCAGAAGGCTTTAAGAATTTCTCGGATATAAGTCCAGACTTCAGCAGGCCTCCTTTGATGGTGTGGTGAAATTTTCGACCTTTAGACCCACGCTCCCGCACGATCATCCTTTTCACAAAGGCAATCACTCCACTCGAACTGCTGCGAGCTTCATCTTCAGGCGTCATTTCGAATACCTCGAGGAAACGCAGTCTCTCATCACGGTCCTCATTTGACATGTACTGTGGCATACATGGAGTGGTGAAATTTCCTGACCATAACGCTCTATTGATATAATGCCAGAAGTCCAGATCCTTTGACCACTTCTGCCAATTATACATCTGATTGACGTGCGCAAACCGCCGATCCAAAGCCGCAAGTCGTTTGAGTACAAGGTCAAAGTCATGGGTTGCGAAGATTGTTTCGATTAGCTCCAGCTTTGGGGCTAAAGCGTCGTATGGGGCGATCGTCGAGTGCTGCAAGCTGCTGGCAACGATCCAGTGTGCCAACGGGTGGTATCGCTGCTCTAACGTCTACTCTCATCAGTACTTTGCTTTGGCGGGTTCAAGTTCACTCACCACCTCAACCGCAACATAAATCTCCTTTGTTCCTGGGTGACTATGATATTGCCTTCGAAGGGTGTCGCGTACATTACATACAGCATCGAGTAGATTGTTGAGAGAGTGTGCCTTCGTGCTATACCCAAGGGCATACCTCACCAAGTCGGAGAAGGGGACTCGGAAGACTGCCTGACATACGGTTGCATGGAATTCGGCCGCAATTTCGGAAGGGTTTCCTTCAAGCGGTGGGTGCCAGTCCTGGTCCCATGGAGTCTCGTCACACCCTAGTGGCATTCGGAGCACCCGCAATAGCTCATTGACCTTGAAATCAATTGTCGAAGGTGAGGAGTCTGCTCTTTGGTCCCTAGAGAGGACTTGATACCCGCAATGAAGATCAAACAGCATTTCGAGGTCGGGATGTGCCTTTATGGAGCTTACCAAGGTGGCTTCGTCGACAACAGGAATAAGCGAGCAGATGACTTCGACTTTCCACGTGTTTCTAGTTGACAGTACTGTCTGCTGAGCTTCTGCCTCCCACCACCTGTTTTCGAGACGAGACGATCCGGATCCCATATCAGCGATAGGCAGTCACGGATCGGATTCGTCAAGCGAGAATCGATGGTTTTTCGGCACCCAGTATAGGAAACCGGAAAATTATTGTGCGGAAGCAGAACGAAGAGAACCGATGGGTGAGGAAGTGTGATGAGGAAGTGTGATGAGGAAGTGTGATGAGGAAGGGTGATGAGGAAGGGTGATGAGGAAGGGTGATGAACGTGGTCGATTGGTGAAGGAGAGAAGGCAGACCAGGCCATCTTATACAACATTGGTCGTCGAAGCTCGCCTCAGCTGGACGAATTCGTATCTGCACCATGGAAGAAGTTCCCTGAGAGCTGAAGCAGTATGCCTTGGTCAACATGATCCTGCATCAGGAAACCACACTAAAGGTCAACGGTGGATACCTTGGACATCTATCCACCACACCATCTCTCAAACCCTGCACGAATATTCTGTCTATCTAGGGTTGTACCTGTTGCCCATGTCAGTACATGGGGATCAATTCTGCCTTGGAGGTATTGCCGGTGGTTCTCGCGATTCGGACGTCGCCGGCAGCAGCCACCTTTGGCATTGATATGCATGAACCACTTGAGGTGTTATTCGCATTATCAAATGATAAGCAAAGCAGCAAGTGTAGTATCTTTGTCGTCTGCGACATTTGGAATCGCGAGCCTAGAGAGGGGTACCATGTGAACAGAGGACCAAGCGGTTCTAGCGTATCGCTGAATGGAGATCGATGCCTAGCGGATGTCCAAGATTTCATGGGTTTCCGTCATCCGCTTTGTCTTTCAATCAGCTACGGTCGGCGAACTTTTCCAGGCTGTTGCCAGTTTCCATAACTCGCAGCTGGCCAAGTGGGTAGTGCGGTATAGAGGATATGTCCAGGACAGCCGAACGCCGAGGATTTAGTTTTCCTAGGGTGAGGGTGTAGTACCACAGATTCTGCTGGTCATTCGAGTCGACTGTAACGGCGATGGCAGAGCATTCTGCATGAGCTGGATCCTTAGAATCACACACGAGCCACGAATGGTATCTGCTCCATCCGAGGATAGACTTACCATGGAATTTTAGGCCCTGTGCTGCGCCGATGGCGCCGTTTATCTGCCTGGGCACTATGCAAGCACATCAGCAGGATGACCTGAAGGATGAAAGGCATGCGTTGCAATTGGGTTCCCCCACGGGGAGGGGGGATAAGGGGAGGTAGTTTGCACCAAACTCCCTCCCAAGCAAGTACCTGAGAAGTGTTCCCTGCTAGCTACTGCACCTAATTTGGCCCTCGATCAAGGTGGTCCTATCGGATTTCTCCGCGTTCACGCCAATTAAGTAGAGTGACATTGGTCGTGGTACGAAGCCTGTCGCATTTGGAGCCACTTTTGCAAGCCGTTCTGATGCAGGCGTACAGGAGTGGTTTTTGTAAAGCCCAAATGTTACTAATACTCGCTGCCAAAGTTCTTTGTACGATACAGTATGAGTTAACATCTACCTAGTGTTCTGAGGAGCACCAAAAGCCGATGGCGAGCCTCGCCTCAAACAAGGATTACGTGAACGAATGGCCTGGGACAAATCACTGCGGGCTGTCGAGATAGATTAGCCGACGCAGATGGGTGGAGGGACAGAGATCATCCAACCACTGTGGACCTCACCGATATCATGATAACCTCAATCTGATCTCATTTCTGGCTCCTGGCACGATCTGCGCAGCAACAAGTATTATTAGACTTGCATCTCTACATACACGTTACCAAAGAGGTGGCCATACATGGTTACAGAAGTCGTCGGCGCTTCCGTGAGGATAAGCTGAGGAGCAGAGGTGTGCGCTAAGTCTCCCTATTGTGGCATATGATGCCATGGAGCGGGGAGTACGTTGGCTAGAGAATGGAGACATGCAGCCACTACTTATCCCTTGGTCTCATCGAGCGGCGTGAGCGAGGCAGATTCGCTGCTGTGGAGGGCCATATTTGACACCTCACTGGCTACTATTCGCGAAATCAACGCTGAGCTGACAGGGAATCCGGGAGGGGTACTTTAGGGAGGTACGGAACGGATGGCCATTCCTAGAACGACAAGGCAGCCTACGCATTGGCGATGCAGGCACTCTAACATTATAAAGAGTGCCTGCCAGCACGATCTACACTTTCCTCCCCATGCTCCACCCAGGCATTCACCTCCGATACAAGTACTGTAGCTACTACGCTCATCACCACTTATCTACGTGAACAATATGAGCGCACCACCCCTCAGCGAGGCAGAAATTACTTCAGTGGGAGCCTCTTTCTACGTAGGTCAGAAGCCAAGCTGGAAACGCATCTGCTGACAGAGAAGAATCCCACTGATGCGACATGCTCGCCCCCCGAGACTACGCCCAAAACAGCGGAAGACCTAGTGCCGCCTTAAACAGGTGAGTTTATGGTTCCAAAGATGTTGAAAGGGTAATAACCATGTCCAGTGACAGTATACCAGGTCTTGGGGGATCTCCACTACTAGATAGCGATTTCGAAATAGCTGCAGACT